>DWDU01004314.1:0-10853 GCA_018245575.1 Jemadia suekentonmiller | reverse complement strand
GAATAGGTGGTGAGCCTATTGCCATGCATCGGGCACATATCCAGACTCCGAGCCACTACTAGAAAATCTAAATTAAATAATTTTAGTAGTGTCCGACCCGGGAATCGAACAGAATAATTTGTTGAAATATACTGTCGCTCATTTTTCTTCTGTGCGGTCTCATAATCATGCAATCATAAGAAAAAAGGCTTTCTACCGGCGCAAATCTAGGCAGGCAGGTATTCTATTTCAAGAAGACCAGTATTGCTTCTTTAACTTTAGGGTCCTTCAAATATATTGTCGCTCATTTAAGTTAATTAAAATTTAACTTTTAGTCGCACGCGTCATGTATGTTATATACGTCAAACTTGTTTTTGTATTTTAATGACCCGAAAACAAAATAGTTCAGTTTAGTATTGCCATTTTAATTTATTGGTAATTTTGACAACATTACTTCAAGTAGATATTTAAAGTAGGTATATTCTATGAGAAGTAAAGAATATTTAAAGTAGATTCTATGGTTTGTAGAATGATTTTCTAAAAAAAGTATTTAAATACAAAATGGAAATAGGTATTTTGTATATTGCATTTCAAATACTGTCATTTTTAAAATATCTCATCTCTGATAATCAGCACTATTTTTTTCATTTATTGATCATTATCAATCATTTTACCGTATGATTTCCGGAGACGGGGGTATCTCATCTCAGAATGACAAGGGTTAAGGCCACGGTCTGCCACGCTGACCAAGTGTGACAAATAAACAAAAGGCAGATACTGTGAACTGTCTTATACTAAATAAATCCAGACCTGGCGCGTGTCGCGTCGATGACTGTATCGTTACTAGAGACCATTCAAAGTCTAATCAGTGTACGGCCTCTCGGGCGGCGCCGGCGTACGAACATTCGAACATGTTGTCGGACGACTCTCAAGGGTCCAAGCTATCTATACACACGACGCTTTTATAAACTTTCTTTTCGTAAGTTGCTGATATTTATCATTTATTGTTACTTATAATACGGGCCACCATCGGAGGCGCTCCGGCGCGGCGCTATAATGATTAGCGAACGGCTGCAGGCAGAGGTCGGATATGACAAGCCGAGGACAGGGCGCGATGGCGCTCACTATGAAGGCCTATGTCCAGCAGTGGGCTGAGACAGGCTGATAATGATGATGATGTCACTTATTTTATATGCACGCAAAGTATCTTACGCGGTAGACAAAAAACACCGGGTGCTAAATATTTCTTCCTTACAAGCTACATAGATGCGATTCAACACTCTCTTCATACACGTACGCTGGCTGACATAATAGACAATTTAATATACCTATTTATATGCAATTTTAAATTGAACATAAATATTAGAATAACAAAAAAAAATGATTATGATAATGACAATGATGATAGTAATGGTAGACGGCGATAGTAGTGGCTGCATACAAACATGATTTATTTAACATTTTCCTTCTTGATATATTCCAATGTTGTCATAATGTCGCCCATTAAAGTTATATTTTCATTATTTTATTTGGCCGTTTGTTCTTACTTATACTAAAATTATAATAAAAAAATGAATAAAACAACGTGAAATATATACCTACTAACCTTCAAAATTTCTTACCAGTGTTATCGAGATTGATCTCCACCGATTTAAAATTGGAACTTCTGGATTGTTTTTACAAAAACCTGATCAGCTAGTAGTAAATGCTCCAAAACATTTGTGCGAGCAAAACGAAATTTGGAAAAAATCATGTACCAGTTAGACTTGTGTATCTCTTTGGACTCGATCGACACCAAACCAGTTCCAAGGTAGCAATTATATTCGATATAAACAATTAACTTCCAGATGTTTCCAACTACAGGGCGATGAAAGTTGCCAGTTCATCAACCCTTCAATCTTTCTTCTTCAATACGCACGACCACTTCACCGCGAATCAGCATTTTGTTTTAGTAGTTTTATTGTTAAAATAAAACTGGTTAAAAATTATGATCCTACAATTTTTAAACGAAAGCAAATACTGAACCATAATTATTAAATAAGAATCATACGGCCGGTGACACGAGTACGAAGAAATTTTCCCAAAAAGAAATTTCATGCCCAAATGTTATCCAGATGTGTTAAAATCCCTTCTATAGCTCCGAAAACTATCACGCAATTATAACATTCACTAAACCTTTGAAACTGTTAATGGATAATTGAGACAAAATTTCTTTAAATAGAACATAAATTAAATACCTAAGGCCCGACAGTAAATATATATTAATTAAATGCAAATGTATTCATAGTACAGTATTTTAACTTCTGGTATTTACATAATTATTAACCAAATAAATTCGTCATTCTGGTCACTTCGCACAATGGAATAAACAAAAATATTATAACAATAAGTAGCCATATTCTTAAAAATAAATATAACTTTATTTAAATGAGCCGATCGAGTGTTGCAGTAAACAAAAACAGTGCACCTTATAAATTATACTAAAAATATATTTATAGTTACTGCTTCGTTGGTCGTGTTGGTTGCAAGTGCGACTGCCGATCGGGAGGTCCTGGGTTCGATTTCCGGGTCGGGCACTACAATATTTTTCTAAATTACATTTTCTAGTACTGGCTCGGAGTCTGGATTAGTGTCCAATGTATGGCAATAGGCTCAACACCTATTCCATAGTGAGACGTAAACGTAACTGGTGAAACGTGGGAGTGTTCTACACTCCTCGGCCTACCTCTTTGGGGATAACAGGCGTGAATTGCATTATATAACAGGCGTTGATAACAGGTGTTTTACGTAATATTACAACCACACACGTGGATTTTAGGTTCCACGCACATGAAGACAAGTCAAACCACACAGTCCCAATATAAATACGTACCTAATTATTATTCTTAAGTATCGTAATATGATGGAAAAATCTAGAAAATGCAAGTAAAAACGATGATAAAATATTGACTTATTATATAATTATATATTATAACTTAATATATTATGAAGCCAAATATTATTACATTTTACTATAAATAAGTTATAATATGCACGGAGTTTCTTATAATTAATTAAGGTTACCACGTATTTGAAACTTTTTTGTTTTATATTACCTATATTAACCTGTGAAAATCCTACGTCAATATCTTCATTAACAATTATATGGCATTATGTTGTGTGGTTGCTTTTGCATAACCTTGTTCATTTTGTACCGTAATGTGGTGCCACAGGACTGCGCCAGTTCAGATGACGTCCATACTTAGCGGTCGTCGCTAACGGCTGTTCAGTGCGTGATGGATGGCTCTTGACGCGCCTCGCATTGAGACCGAAAAAATCAGATCATGTAGTGTTGGGCCCATTTGTGTAACTCAATCGGAGGCAAAAAATACAAAATGGCGCTCGGCGGTGTTTTAAAGCTTTAAATGCTGCATTTTTTTCTGTATACTTTGATCTGTATCTTAAGCGTTTTACGATGTTTTTCAATAAACTCACCACCTATTCCATAGTGGAACGTAAACGTAACTGGTGAACCATGGGAGTGTATTACGTTTCTCTGTCTACCTCTTAGCATATTACAGGGGTGATGTTACATTAAATTTACACTTTTTTTTCTAGCAATGGTCGGAGAAGTTCATTGTGAAAGAACAAAATTAGCAAAGCCTTTTTGCAAATTTTGAAATAAATTGCAACAAAATGTACCACCACGCCCATAATTCCCGAAGAGGCAGGCAGCGGAGTGTGGTACACTCCCACGTTTTACCACTTACGTTTACTTGGCTCCGTGTTACCACTGTGGTAAGTAGTAGTATAGACTCGATACAATTAAGGTATTTCCACTTAAGATTTAACATTTAAAAGACATCGATTTTAATGGCAAAAAACTGACTGGTTTCTTTTATGATCGTTTCAAATTGGTGCGGCGTGGACCGACCGCGACCGCGGCGGTACGATCGTAGTTATAAGCCAATGATAATTATCAGATAGTGTAACACGCACATGCATAATAAGTGGTTGTTCATATGTTTATGGTAAAGATGGTATTTTGTTACTTTTTTATCCAATGCATTACACACGATAGACTCACCACCTATTCCATAGTGGGAAGTAAACCTGGTGAAACGTGGGAGTGTACTACGTTCGTCAGCCTATGCTTTGGGGATTACAAGCGTGATGTTACATACTTATACCTAATGGCATTTATTCTTATATGTGCAGCAAAATGCAACTGCCTCCCCTATAAATACAAAATGAGATCCAATTATATCATTCAAGCTTCATTCAGTTGATTTGCTCGACCGATCATTCAATCGCCGTTGTGGGCTATCAATACTCTAGTATCCCTGGGTCCAAGAACTGCGACGAGAGGAGTACTGACGCGGAAAAGGGTTCAATATCAATTTTGAAATAAACAGGCGCTTAAAGGCGCTTTTACGTTTTATACTCAATACCCGTCGCCCAAGCCACACGTCCTCCATGGCACCACTCGCCGTGAATGAGGTTTCATCCACATCAATTGAACGGATTTACACCAATGAGGCTGCAAAGCATATTAATCAAAAAACAAAGAATGTAAGGAATGTTATAGATTTTCGTTATCACTGATTCCAGAATGTGTAAGTTAAATATATGGAAATATAAAACGATTATTCGTGATGTTTATGTCTATGGCCGTGTAACCAGCGGATGGTTATTAATATATTTGAAGTCTTACACGAATTAGGATTCGCCGTTTAATCAATGACGTACCCAAATGGGACACAGTTGAATGAACAACTCAACCAAGCGTATGGACATTCACCAGACAAAGATCAGTCGGTACCTAGGTTCGACCTTCATTAGTACCTAAATTGCATTCTGGTCCTTACAAAATTGCATCGAGCGTAAATGATAACTTAAATACACGTAAATAGTACACTCTATAATGAATATTCACATGAACAACGACCTTGTGGTCAGCCAATTAATTGAATACAATTCTTATTATTTTAACAGCCAGTGACGAATGTTTGGCACTCAGTGCCCTCTGCCTACTCTGTAAGGGAGTTTTAGTGCTGATATAGTAACAACAATGATTGACACATTTTTATTAATTTCCTTTAATATCAGTAAACATTTATCCTTTAGTTCCTCCTCCGCACTGTGTTATATCGTATAACATAAATAGCTATTAAATCGTTTATTAATAATGTGTTTAGCGTCTGTTATCCATAATATTAAACTTAAACTTATCCTCTTCTTATTTCTGTACTATTTCCTCACGCCTCGCCCACGTGTCATTCTTCTTCTTTAATGAACCTTAACGTTAGGTCGCCTGGCAGAGACGGTTCTATTAGCGATAATACCGCCTCTTGTCACTACTGTGTTATCTTGTGATCTATTACTTTCATTATCCGTGTCTTGCAATAAAGGGTTTTTGTATTGCGTAGTGTATGTAGTCCGCGCTGAAGAATGGGAATGCATTATTGAATTGTTAAAAAACTAAAAATGGGCCAATCGCAGTTTCAAGAAGTAAATTACTATTGGACATTGTTATCCTTTTTTTCGATGTCTTGTTTGTCACCGGTACGGGTCGAACTGCTTACCATCTAGTCTTTGTTTTGTCGTACTGAATGTAAATGTAGGCAGTGAATGCTACTTTCAAGGATCGGTGCCTATGTTCATACTACATACAACAACTGCCATTGCTTATTGTTAAATATACAGTATAGAATATACATTTATTTATAAATGTAATATATACTCGTATAAAAGTAACAACCATTTACCTACCATGGTCATTATATATATGCTTGACTATGTGAAAAATCTCGTCATGCGTTTTTATTTGGCCGAAACAATAAAGTCCAAGGCTGTCAATAATTGAGTTGAAGATAAAATATTTTACATTGCATAATGTGACAGCCGCCAGTCGCAAATCATTCACACCAAAATACGTATTCTTATGTTTTCATATGTACTTTGCATTATAATAGTTATAATAACTTAAATGAAACTCTGCGGTGTGTCATAGTAGATATTCTGATTGGTAAATTTGTTCCAACTCTACCTTTCCAGGAGGGGACAGGGCGACCGCGTGATAAATGTTGAGTATAACGTTTTAGGAAACCACACAGAGCGACTAGATCATTATATAATCACGCCAAGTCCCCTACGACGTAAGCAGAGAGCGCCGAGTGTTAAATATTTGTATCCTAATAGACCTGCTGTGGTTCTTCGACATTCATCGCTCTGTTCATACACGCACGCAAATTACCGAGCTTTCAGAATAAGCCCCTTCGTACACGACGCTACACATGTCTCCGACACATGGCAACTTTTATCTGCAGCGACATCCGCCATGCAAAACCATTGCGATTCGTACACATGTCGCGCGACAATTGGCGACGAGCATCGCGCAACATGCCGGTTAAGAGCTAAGATGGCGGAGCAATTCGGATATAAAATTTGTTACTGAGGTGGAGAAATATCCTTGTTTATGTAATTTTTACTGGAAAGAATATTCTAAATAAAAATTACAGAAAGTCTGCACTTTATGTTCCTTTCAATATAGGTACGGATGAACACAGTATGTTCTGATACGTCTATTTCTTTGTTCCGGTAAAGATTGTACAAAACTATAATTTCATCACCCCTTGTCGCAGACATTTTGTAAGCGTGTGATCTGTATCGCCGCTACGCCTGTAGTCGCCGAACAGGCGACACGCGTCGCACGACACACGCCGTGTGCACGGACCGCGCGCTACTCTATACAAACGTCGTATACATTTGTATCGGAAACATGGAGCGTCCTGTACCACAAGGCTCTAGTTCATCTCGTTATTGATATTGACAATTACTATCGGAGGTTGAGCTGCAATGTCATTTCTTACTATCAACCCAAAAATTCTTTCTATTCTAATGAATAAAATAGAATAGTACTAATGTATAAATTAATAAACGATTAAATAATATACGTTCGATTAACAATTTAAGTGTCGTACCGAAAGTTATCATCGGCAGTTGGAACACATTATCGCATATCGGTATATCATTATAAAATGAATATTGGTGGATTTTAAATTGTTGTTTAACGACTTCTCTGGTCTGAGGTCTATGGAACTTTGTCTTTTAAGAAAACCGCAAAATTCCTTATGTAATATGTGTGGGTATGTATGTATGGTATTGTCCACTAATTATGCTATTATATTGATGCTATTAATCTTTGACCATCTATCGGTGATCACTAATTACAGACTCGGATTTCCTGACTCCACGAGGTCAAGTCCAATTTGGTTTCGATATCAGTTGCCAATCTAATTTGAAATCAATGTCATCTTGCCTTATAGATAATATTTGCAATTTATCTCTAGAAAATGTCGTGTGATCTTTGCTAGATTCTGTGATTATATTTGTTAGACCGGAAGCGATTAAGTTGAATGGGAGTGCCTACAGAGGTAAACGTAGCGTTTGGAAGTGGCAATTATTCAAACTAATAATTACTATTAGTCATATGTCAAAATAAATGCAACCATGCAGTTGTAGTAAGTTTTTGTAATTTATACTCAAGGTTATCGTGCTTCATAAAATATGTTTTTATAATTACGGTGAAAGTCTTTATCTATAGTGGTTCCTGTGCAGTTCAACAAGATGTAAAAGGAATATCATCATCATCCTCCTATTGCAGCCCACTGCTGGACACAGGCCACCCTTAAGGGGTTACGTATATTGTTTTTTTCGTTTATATCAGTTGGTCTAGGTACTAATACTGTATTCCAGTACTCAGTATTATAAAGTGAAAATATTAGTGTCTATTTTCATTAAACTGGCGATGAATTTAAAAAGCTATTTTCATTATTATTATTATATCGGCATGGCAGAATTTTTACGGGGTAAGCAGAGTAAGATTACCGAGGGCTAAATATCTTTATCCTTACAAACTTGTATTTTTTTACATTCTCAATTCCATACACGCGAGCCGGTTTCGGTGATCAAGTTGATTTTTATATCATAATATCACAAATATCAATGGGCGGTTGCCAGACATGTCGACAACAGATTAGATAAAGTGTCAGTATTATAATTATTAGGTTCATATCGCACAAGACGGCGACACTGTAAATATAGAATGATTTTGCTTAATTGACATTGAATGAGGTCATTCAGTGGACGTGGGCTTTGGAATATGATAGACGATAAGAAAAAATGAGGACATATTTATAAGAAAAAGATAATACTCAAGTAGCGCACGTGGACAGCACATGATGAAGTAATGATAGTTTGTATGTAATAAATTTGTTTATAAACAGGAGCTGTGGCACAGCGATTAGTATGAGTTTTATTAATATCATTATGTTGCGCATCGATATAATATGTACAGATGTTATAATTTCTATTATATTGACTGCCTCGTTGGTGGTGTTGTTTGCAAGCGCGACTGCCGATCAAGAGGTCCTGGGTTCAAATCCCTGATCGGCACTATTGAATGTTTCTTAAATGCCACTTAACTATTCCATATTGCCTATTGCCTATTCCATAGTGAGACGTAAACGTAACTGGTGGACCGTGAGTGTGTACTACACTGCTCTGCCTACCTCTTCGGGATTACAGGCGTGATCTGTTGTCTTCATTGCTGGAAGGCGTGTCAAGACTATCTATCCGAACTTGGCCTGCGTGACGGACTACGGCCTTAACTCTTCTCATTCTCACAGGAGACCAGTGTCCAACAGTGGCACAGAGCATCGTATTCTACATAGCTCTCTCCTAACTATCCCTCCGCGCTTCTTCTACTTTCTATTATTTTACAAATTTACAACTCATTTTACTTTAGGAAAAAACAACAATGTAAAGACGTAAATGAAGAAATTCAATACGTGTGTTAGTTACGTGTTTTATGGTTGGAGGCCATATGTGGTAAATGTTTTTCCGTTATTTTAATATAACAACAATTACTATTTTATTATTCAGTTGATAGTCGAAAAACATCCCGTTTGTTATGTAAATTGCAAGTCATCTGCAAACAAAAGTGTACATTTTTTATAAGTAATGATGAATTGAATTTTTATGTTTGCATTACGTTATCGAATGTAATTAGATGAGTCAATATTCGCACGTTGTTTGGTTATCAATATGATTTAGGTTGTAACGTGTCCGTCCTGTAGTGGTTGCAGAGATTTGATGGGTTTAAGTAGAATTTAAGAATGTTTAATATTTGTCGTCATTTCGCAGCGTCATGTCATATTGAAGGATATCGCCATTGTGCTACACGATGCTTAAGAAAGACAAAGAGAGCCACACGTTCGTACACTTACCTAATGGTAAGTTTGGCGTTTAGTGCAATATCTCTATTGGTAATCCTTATTTTCCTTTTTCTACCTTTCTCCCTTTAAACTTTATACATAGACCCAGGGATGTTGATATAAAAACAAACAGATATATACGGAGATTATCGCTCCTCGTGGCAAATACTCGCGTTATGAGTACAACTATTTTCAATAATAATCCTCGTACAAGTATGGTATGTACGTAAGCACACTTGATATATCATGTGCGGTTCGCCAGCGGTCTGGTCAGCAGGTCCAGGGCCGCTGCGTGTGGAGCGACCTGTCGTCCCGCGATATTACTCTTATTATAATATACTACGTATAACAGTGGGAATGTAAATTGAATTAAATCATCGTCAACTAATCATGTAATACAATTGCAGTAATTGGAGCCATTAATATCATTAGCATGTACGTACCAATAAATACCTAATTAGTAGAGAGTATAATTCTTTATTGTAACAAGTAATTAAGTACTAATTATCTTCGCGGGTGGTTTTAACACTTAAAAGGGGTATCATTTGTATTATCCAATAACCTTGTAATTGACATTGATAAGAGATGTCGATGTCTTGCCTATTGTACGTAACACGATAACCGTTCCAAGATTTAAATTCGAAAAAACCAATAGTGCCGGACCTGGGATTGGAACCTAGGACATCAAGTTCGGCAGTCGCGCTTGCAACCAACACGATCGATGAAGCGGTTATACAGAAGTATTATGAAAATCCTCAGTTTCAGTGGTGAAACATGCACGATACTTAATATTGTGTATGTATGGGTGAGCACGGAATGTATTGCATCACTTAATCACAGTACAATAGCTAATTATGTAAACAATAGATCACTACAAGGACAAGTTCAGTGACCCCGCTCATCTAACTGATAATATGGCATCCTCTGACATACGTTTCCCTCCACAGTCGGGTCCTCTACAGCAAGTATCTAATGAATATCTTAGGACACCTCCACGCACGCCCGACAGAAGCAAGACACTCAAGAAGGCAGGAAGATAGATAGTGTTATAGTACCCACTCGGGTGACAGCTAATGAGGTCCTTTGAGTGAGGTTAGATGAGATTTATTTACTCATTGTCCATCTTACCTTGATACCTTACTTCTGTGTCATCATTTGTACGTACAATAAAACTACAATGTTATTTTCCGTCAGTGTTTTCGTATCAGAAAAACGTTCGAGTAAGTATCAACACAAGTATAGCAACTGTATAACTACCTGTACCAACGTATGTAATATTAATAATAATTAATTCGCTACGCGTGTAAGCTTAGCGTAGGAGTTGATTGCAGCTTAGGGCCAATGTACATGTGCGATTTTGAACACACGATGTTTACTGTCATTCAAACATGTCCAGTACTAGAAATATTCTTGCACATATTATTGCACAAATATTTGCTCGAGGAGAGAATTGAACCTACCGACTCTGGTTTAATAATCGTGGTCTCTAACCACCCAGCCAGCAAGTTAGTCTGTTTGTATAACGCTACTTCTTTTCTTAAGAATATTATGTTTGTATGGCCTACTTTGTCCTCACTTTGCGCATATACCTATTATATAGTAGGCTTTTCAATTTCG
>DWDU01004313.1:0-10854 GCA_018245575.1 Jemadia suekentonmiller | reverse complement strand
ATTGTCCAACGCCCACGTACATAATAGTTACATGACGTCGGTTTGAGATATTTTCTATTTAAGTTACATCTCGGATTTTCCTATGGGAACATTGAAGGAATTTTAATTAACAGGAAACAATGAACGCATTTGTTTTGTATTGTATCAAATGCGGACGTTTTGTCTATAGGCTTGCCGGTTGTACTAAGCAGATAAACCAAAGAACAGTTACATACTCAATTTTTTTTGATAGCAACCGATCTTGACTATAAATAAAGTAATAAGAAAAGTTACATAAACATAACTTCACGTCTGTAATCCCTGAAGGGGTAGGCAGAGCATTGGAGTGCTTACTTCGTTTCTACTTTGTGCCTAACTCAAATATATTTGAACAAATTGAAAGTTTTTCTGGAACATTATTCAAGAACATATTCATAAATTTTAAATAAATTCCGCTGGCCGCGGGTACTCTGAACCTAACTAATGACGGATAGATACAAAGTTTACAAGCCTGTTATGGCGTTGCAGAGAGAGTGTGGCTAGTTGCCAACTGATCTGTTCGGAGTGGTTCTTGGAATTGAAGTCGTGCAGTAGAGACGATGGCTGACGTAAGTTTCTTAGAGCCAGCTTCTTTTCAAAGAACTCTTTTGCACGTGGAAAGTAAGTAGATTCCAGAGACTTGGTAGGAAATTAAAAAATTAAGCTAAGTGGTTACATAGAGAATAGATACATGACGCGGATTATAAGATTATTGTTATTGTTATTGACATTAATATATCATCAAGTCAGGTCCCTTACCGGATAGGCACAGAACAAAGAGTGCCAACAACTCTTACAAACCTGTCGTGCTTTATCTACATTCATCACTCTATTCTTACATATACCTTGGTTTCAAAAGTTAAGTAAAAAAAAAACGTAACATTACGCTTGTAATCCCCGAAGAGGTAGGCAGAAAAGTGTAGTACACTCCCACGTTTCATCAGCTGCGTTTACGTCACTATGGGATAGGTTGAGAGCGTATTACCATACACCGGGAACGAATCCAGACATCGATCTTTTATTAAAAATTCTAGTTGCTAAAATGTAATATTTCTCGATACGGGATTTGAACCCAGGACTGCTCGCACAACTCACTCTTCTAAAGAGCCAGTATTTTTAAAATTAAAATTGAATTAAGATTACGGCGGCCTACGGTTCGAAATTTACGAAATTTTTTTCGTGGTTAGCTGAAACGAAAACGTTCATGTCGGAATTGTCGACCAAGCTGGTCCTTGTCTCTGGGGGCCAGAGGGCCCCCAATTATCTCGCTCCATGGCTTAGCCTTTTAATTTTGCGGAGTAATTCTACTAGTGTTTTGGGAACCATGCGTAATAAAGATATTTAGATGATGTTTTTTTTAGAACATTCTTTTTTTATAACGAAATGTTTATTGTAGAATTCAGTTAGTATAGAAAATAATTAACGAATTATGATGTCAAATTAAAATATATTGGTACTATCATTACATATCACTTGTGAGAACAATATGAGACAAAATATTGCGACGAATGCAAAGCTTTTGTTGAATCAAACGGTGTGTTGATGAATCAAACAACCCATATTTAACCAATGTGTTAGGTAGTGAACTATGGTCTCTACGTACTCTGAGTTTTCTGAGCAAGGACCCACGGTCTGGTAACTATATAATAAAATATAATAAAACTATTCACTTACCCACAATCGACATTAAAATTTGATTATGTTTGCTGCCAACAATACCATCCTTGTCGGAAGTAACTTTATATACTTTGTTCACCATTACTAATTCTTGAAAACACTATATAATTGTATTAGACTCAATATTTGCACCGTCTTCTGCAAGTCTTCTTAAGTCCATAAACTTGTAATAATGTTCTCGAGATATATTTTAGCGAACCAATTTAATAATTTATGTAAATTTACATATTTAATGTTATAATAGCAGCTGAATTATATTTTCTTTAGGCGGTAAAGATAAAGTAATTTGTCGCAAAATGTCTCATCTATGGTAATTACGTCTTTGTATTAATTAAAGTATTACTTAATAGTACTTAAAGCGTATCGACATTCTTGCTCAGTTGCGAACTCGATTTACTCGATCACGGTGCAAAACCAGTAAAATCCAAGTCGTTTCCCGCTGTGCGAAACCCAACTGACAGATTTGTAACCGCCAAGAGGCGCTTGCGTTCGGTTCCAAACAATTACTCTTGCCGTTGGGCGGGAAATAAATGAATTTTATTTATTTATTGGGTATTTTAAATAGTTTTCATCGAATAAACAGATAATTAATATAATTTATGAAATGGTATTTAATTAAAAGGAATGTTATTGTTTTTTTTTTGCGCGGGAAATACGATACGCACGACTGTAATACGCGGTCGACGAGCAAATCGCGCGCGCACTGACTACGTTATTTTCAGCTTCCTTCGTTTATATACTGTTTGGCAGGGTTGACAGAATACTAGCATCAATTTGTTATCATCAATATATATTCTATTTACTGTAAATAATCGATAAATTAATATTCGATTGCAGAATTTCCTCAATGTTGACGGACGTAAATACCGATGGAGATCCAGATTCACCTATCTTGACCAAACGGGGTACATACTGGCTCGTGAAGAAGCTTGTGAAGTCTGTTAGGATAGATATATTAGGCACTCGGTTTTCTCTGCTTGTCCCCTAAAGGTACCTGACGTTAAGATATAGTAATTATGACGAAATTTCCGATTAACGACTACTCTTAATGAACAATGTTCATGTTTTAAGTACATTTATAAATATTTAAAAAAAATGCGCGCGCACTCGCAGTACCTACATATGTTATAAAGGTGTAAACCCATTATAGCCCATAAAAACCGACACATGTAATGTAATGTTCAACAGAGTTCAACTAAAGCGACAACATGTCTCTGCGATCATTGTCATGACCTATGAACCATGTACTTTTTTGGAAATAAATATTATTGTTATTATTATTATTATTAATGTAACGTAGTCTGATAGTGCAGGTCTCACCTAAGATTTAGTGCAGATCACTACGAGACTTTAATGAGTATCCTTTTACGTCACGTCCATAAATATTCCTTGTTTCTACGTAGGTAGGTTCCTATTAAGTAATCTATATTGATATCTTGTAATTGTGTCTTGTAATTACAAAATTTTCTTAGGATCCGATGGTGTGATTCCAGGATAATATTTATTTTTATAATATACCGACACAAATATTATTGAACGATAGTAGTTTTTTTGATTAATATCGAATTTTGATACGTACCTATTATATTATTCGTAATACGTACCTAATGAAAATCGTATTGCGACACGGATTTTTTAATTTTTGGTCTTTAAAACACAGCTCAGATGTTTTCACTAGCACTACTAGGCTTGATTCAAAGTTTATATAAACGCATAACTCTGGGAAGAGGGGGGAGTTTCGGTTTAGGGGTCCTCCCCTCAAAAATTCCGGACACACCATTCATACACACATCGAATATAACTTTGAATTTTAATTGTTAATTCCTGTTGATGTTTTTCAGGTCTTGTTGAAAATAAAACCTGGTCAATGATTTCGGATAGTCACTTTCGCGCTTATCCTAGATCACATAGCTCCAGGAATCCCTACGGCTTTTGAATACATTGATAGTTGACTAAATGCAAAATAATCAAAACTGATCATTCGTTATCAGTTGGCTGCAAGCGCGACTGCCGATAGACCTCCAGTAGTGACTTGGAGTCTGGATTTGTGCCCAGTGTATGACAATAGGCTTATCACCTATTCCATAGTGGGACGTAAATTTTACTGGTGAAACATGGGAGAGTACTACACTCCTCTGCCTACCTGTTCGGGAATTACAGGCGTGATGTTACGTTTACGTAACCTGCAGATAAGTATACAAATATGCAAATGGACAAATCTTCGTTTGCTTTCTAAGTATATTGACATTTCAATAATTACTCAATCGACATGATATTTTTAATTATTCACAACAATATGGAGCCGATATTATTTTATGTGGTTAGTAACACTGAGAACGAATATTGAATTCGTTATACAGTATTAAAACTGTGCGCTCGCTTACATAAATAAGACGGGATTTCCCTTGTTCCATACACAGCATATGACGATATAAGTCTCCTTACAATATAATATTAATACATGACCCTACATAATTTAAGTTAATATTTGGGACGCGAATAGATTCTTTACAATTATAACTTGACAATTATTGTAACATTTACCTTTCGCATTGATTGCCTAGTTAGTCGAGAGTATACAGGTCTGCTAATCGAGAGGTTCTTGGTTCAAATCCCGGGTCGGCTACTATTGGATTTTCTAACTCAAATTTTATAGTAGATATTTCTAGTAGTGGCTCGGTGTCAGGATATGTGTCCGGTGTATCGCAATAGTCTCACCTTCAAATCCATGGATGGACCGAAACGTGACCGGTGAAACGTGGGTGTGTAGGTACTACACACCTCTTCATACCTCTTCGGTTATTACAAGCGTGATGTTGTGTTCTTTCACATATATATCATGATCCTACAATTATATATAGAGTGATGTGTAAGTTTAATTGGATAGATGCCTCGGGAATATAACCTGGAACCTTTATTGTTATTGCGACATGACCGGCCTCGAACGAGTTAGGCAGAGAGCGTCGTGTACCAAATATTTCAGTTCTATGGAACTCATGTGCCTCTTCCTTATAATTATATAGAACAATACTAAGTTTATGGGACATTTAATGTGACCATTTTTCGTTACTTTATGAACAATAAAAATAGTTATGTTACGAAAACAGTAGTATTACATGCGGGCTCTCAATTTAGTTCAGCTTACGAGAATCGTTAATTCTTATTTGACTTTCTAAAAAATCTTGTCTATTATTCTCCTGCCGAATTGTCGACGTTGGTGTGTTTGACGCCGCTTGCCAGAAGCGATGCAACTTAGCTCTTAGAACAGGTGCGATTGTTAAGAAGTTTAAATCAATTTATGGACATCGTCTGTTGCGTTTACAGAACTTTAAAACGCATCCGTGAATACAAGGGAGCTATATTTTAACTTTAATATATTAAGCTTTAACTGGTAATTTTGTATTTCTGTTAATTAAATTGAAAAACTTGTTTGATATAATTTATGTAATCTCCATATTGACTTTTTGAATTATATATATGTATGTTGTATTTATATCTAAAATGTTGTATACATAAAATATATGTTTACAAATACTCTATGTATTATGCAAATGTACGTAAGAGAGGAAATTAACTAACGTGAACGTGTAACGATTCAACGGATATTAAGACTTCCCCGTACGATATTGTTTTCTAAGTTTCCTGCTTCGAATCATTTGTTTATGAAATTTTATTGACAGGTTGTTTTTAAGGGTATTTTCACATTGTACGCTTTTATAATGCGGAGTTGAAAGAAGTTGATTTTTGATCCAATCGGAGGTCTAAAAGAAGGCTAGATCAAAAAACCATAAGTACCGTTAATAGATTTGCATGCATGATAACTTTGATCAAGCAGAAAAGGACCTTTTAAGGACCGCAGCTAATTGTAATCTTAAGTTTCTGCCTAACCTTATAATAAATAAACGTTACAGTTGAATAAAGTACCGTAACGTAACGTAATCGCCGATGAGGTAGGCAGAGGAGTATAGTACATTCACACGTATCGCCAGTTACGTTTAACTCCCACTACGGAATGGGGGGTCAGCTATGGCAGTCAATTGCTATTCAACGCGCACAAATCCAGATTCAACTAATCCGAGTCACAATTATTATATTACACTAAATTTCATTTAGAAAATCTAAGCTGGATAAAATCCATAGTACCCAGCCCAGGACTTACACCTGCGCAACCGTTCGAACAACGAGGCTGTGTCAAATATTCCGTTTCATTTATTATTTATACTGCTTAATTTTATTTCAGTACAAAAGTAATATATTCGTGAATTTTAGAGGCCGCTTTATCTCGAGGGAAGCGATCTCTTCCAGACCGCTAGGCTTCAAGGTGAGCGGCTTTGTTTCCTAATACTCGTCACTATTATAAGTCACAGATTATAATTATTATCATTGAACCTTGTCTCGTCCCACAGTTGGGCACGGGTGTGCTCTGAGAACGAGCAGCGCAAAGGCCCTGGTCATGTGTGGATTAAAAGACTTCACACACGTCAAATAATGTTATGGAGAATTTCAAGCCAAGTCGACTTGTTCAGAAAATTTTATTTCACAGTATTGGAAAGCGGAAATCTGAACAGAACTGACGTGCTGCTTCTACTCGTATATTCATACATTTCTTCATTACCAGATAATATCATACAAACATACATACATATCCTCATGCCAGGTCCCTTGCGGGTTAGGCAGAGAGCACAGAGTGCCATATATCTATACCAGATAATATCACTCACATTGCATTTGTAATTATCGCTTGATTATCATGTAATTTATCTTAAGCTAGAAACAGCAACTGTTCATAATATGTGTAGAAAATAATCTATGTTTTTGTTATAATACATTATTCTATCTTGGTAACGGGATACATAAATTGCCTAAAGACAACAAAATCTTATTGAATACAAAAACTGTGCAAACACAATTTAGATTCAGTGAATAAGAAAATAAATACAGCTGCAAACTTGGCAAAAACGACAAATAATAGCACAAACTTAATGAAATCGAAAATAAGCAGTAAATGTACTGAGTTTTCATAGTTCACTGAGCGATATTCCTAAGTTAACGGTAAAGGGTGATATATACCATTACGTATCGGACGCGAGTAGTGACTCCTTGAAAGCACAAATTGTAGATGAAAACAATGAATTACATTAAGTAATTCAGATGACAACATATAATGCAGAAGCTTCGGTTAATTGTGACACTAATCTCGTATTTTCCGTAACTGTTGCTAGTTATGCGATACATTACAACAGTGGGACTCGGCGCTGTTCAAATTTATACGCGACCCTTTCATTTGTTCCGAGTTCGTACGGTCCGTCGCGATTCGTATTAACGTGTATTATCCTTAAAAAAAGTCCGTCACGGTTTGAATGTACGTCGCTCTTGACATTGCTAAGATCACGTACTCATCAGCATGTACCTACATACATACTAAGTTTTACCAATATTATGGTAATCACAGTTTTGAGCAACTGCCTCGCGCGGGACTTCCCCAAACCCGTAGTTCAAAGATAATGAATGTCATAGTGCGCGGCGTATTTTCTTATATTAATGATCGGGAGAAAATTAATATTCCAGGAAGAAAAGTCCCGATGACGGACAAGTTATAAAAACAAAGCTGATAATTAATCATATTTTTATCATAAACACGGATTTTTATAATGTTACCTATACACTAACCGAAATTTCATAAGTTATTGTACAGTGGCACATTAAATTCAGTTTAATATATGGGACATATCGTCATTAGGGTCTCGATTCCGTAGTTTTTGATCAAGTTCAGTGACTGTTATCTATTGGTTATCTGTGCAGTCTGCTTGAGATGTCTTCCACAGCAGGTTCGGGATTCCAAAGTTAAAAAGCCAATAGGGTATATTATTTTTACAATTCCTTTAATCCCTCCAAAAAGTAGGTATTTCGAAAAATGTGCCTAATTTAGCTATCACTATGTTATTGGTCGCACTGTAGGTTTATAAAAAAAATAATTAATTCATTTCTCTAAGCTCTCAATACTGAATATGATTTTTGTAACGGTGCCGAAACACATCGCGAGGAAACCTGCGCACCTTAGGATTCTTCGTATGTTCACTGCGGCGTGTTAAGTTTGGCGACCGTTGCTTGGCTATCGGGTACACTGCGCCCTAAGTTATCACGTGCTCAGAGGAGGCCAGTCTCTGACAGAGTAATGTTCAAAGGTTTGAAGAGTAATATTGAAGATAAATGTTTAAAAGTTCAAACGACACCCGCGTATTAACAGTAGAACTATAAATGCATCGGGTTAAAAGCCAACAATTAATAATAATAAGAATGACTTAAAAATCACACCAGACCTGCACAATATTTAAAACTCATTGTTTAAATCTATTTTAATACGAGGTTGGCTTCGTTGTTTATATGCAATAATCTTGTTTATCGGAAAGCAAAAAAAAACCTCAGTCTCTATTCTAATTTGAACGCCTTAATACGAATCGTGAGCTTATTTTTCCTTGAGGAAAACAGAACTGCGGGACTTAACCACGATCAGACCAAACGTTCAATACGCCAAGGTTTGTGTGCCTTGTCTGAATGGAGCGTTTGTTAACTAATATTAACGCAATAATGAAATGGGGAAAATTAATGCATTAACATAATAAGAGTGTTGAATGTAGAAAAAGGCTCATGTCTGTAATTATAGATATATTTGGCATTTAGTGCACTCTGCCTATCCAGCAACGGACCTGGCGTGAAGATATAATAAAAAAATGGTTTAGAAGCGCTTTTTATTATTTTTTTAAATTTACATGTCGGAAATATTCCATTTTTAAGTATCATGAACAAAATCGATACTTGCTAAATATGTATGTATATGACTCATGAGAAACTGTAACAGATAATATGTAAATCAATTAGCTCTAGATACAGACCGTACAGATGACAAAGAAAATACTATGTTGGCCGAGCAAGGAATCCCCTGGTTTCGATAAGAAGTATATTATGTGTTCAGACATGTAGAGAGCTGATAACCTTCGCTGTGCGTCATTAAGTTATTGTGAACGATCCTAAAGTTTATGTCTCGACACCTATTACGTCATTATCATATATCGGAGACGGTGATTAGTATAGACGTAAAACGAAACGCAGCACGATATTAGAGATGGCAGCACCGTCGCGAAAACGACGCTATTCTGCTAACTTCGTGCTACAATAGAGTCTAGCTGTGGAGCAGTGTTGCCAATCCTACTGTTTTAACAGTAGATTTGCTGTTTTTACACTTGTATCAATGTTTTCTGTTTCCTTATGGAATTTTACTGTTTGTAACAAGCGCCATCTTTTACATCATAAAAATATAATTTTGATAAAGATGCTTTATACTATATGTCACCATGAGCAATGACTCGTCAACTGAAAACAATCGTACTAAATATTTATTTTGATTCATATTAATTACTTTCTGAAATAGTAAGTTTTGTACTCAAATTCAGTATATTATCTCTTACAACATGAAATCTGGCGTGATTTCTAACAGACAATAAACCCTATGTTTCGTATAATCTGATTTACTGTTTTCTGCTGTTTTTTCAGACTGAATTTGCTGCTTTTTGACTTATCAGGGTTGGTAACACTGCTGTGGAGGGACGCTGCGTGGCGACTCACTTCTTATTATGCAGTCGTCGAGAACAGTCCTTTAACACTAGGAACTGTTGCTCGTTTCGTTTGCTCGTTGCCGTGTGTTACTTAATAACAGTTAATTCGTAAACTGTTTATATAAAAGGTGATTATAGTGTACTCACTCCGTTTCTTTGCTCGAATACCTTAGTTGCGCGCCCACGCCATGTCTAAAGATGGCGCTCGTAGCACTGCAGACATCCAAAATCAGAAGTGGGATGAAATCTTCAGACATCCAAAATATATTTATCTATCCTTTCTTGTTAAATTAAAGCTGGGTTACAAAGGGCGAATTTAATGCCTAATGGCATTCTCTGCCAGTTAACCCAGACTGATGGTGAGAATATGCGGTAGGCACAACAAAGCAATTGGCATTATATTACCAGAGCATTTCATTGCATGATTTTTTTATGTCTTAATCAAATTTTTTTATGATCATTTTCTATTTTAATGAATGTCCGTTTTTTTATTAGTTTTTTATTCTCTTTTCATTTACTGCTTGCGTCGTAGATAATGGAATAAAGTTTTCATTAATTTATTTTTTTACGTTTAATTTATTTAAAATACATATGGCCGCAGTGAATATGTCCAGCCCGCAAGCCCAGCGTGGGGGTTATGGGCAAAAAACCTTTATTTGAGGAGGACTAAAGCTCGTTGCGGCTGAAAATGATGAGCGCGTAATAAGTTTTGTTTAACGGGATATTATGTAATTCTTGTCTATGGTGCGAGCTCGCTGCAGTTCGCGGGACTACTAGAAGAAGGACCTCGGATAGGTACGACACTAAAGACTAGATTTCTAGACAGCAATTCCGAGTTAAGTCAGTGCATGCTTTAATCATTTAGTCTTAATCAGCTGACGGGTGTATCTGGGGTTTCCCAAAACTGGTGTGTATATGAAGCATCTCAGGTTTGTAAAGACTCTGTTTATTCTGTGTGGGACTTGGCGTGCAGATATATAAATATAATATGTAATAAAATGGCTGATTCTTTAAATTATTAATAAGTATACTCAAATGTGGATCATTAATATTACGTCTTTTATAGAGAGTCGGCATTTCTGTTTTATAAGTGCGTTCAAGCGTTAAGAAACGTATCCATCAGTTTAGGGAGGAGTGAAAGTTAGTTGTAGATGTTCCTTTAAGCGAATGAAATAGTCCCTTAAATATTTGAATTTATTGAATCATAATAAAACGATATTTGTCGGCGTTAGAGTAAGTTCTTTGTATACGAGTATTTCATCTGTTATACGGTTTTGCCGGACCAGGTCATTCACCGCTGAGTTCCCTGTACCCGGGTAGGCAGGAGTACTAAATATTACTGTTTTGATGGGTCATTCATAAATTAATATTATCAGTGAAAATAAATATCTGAGGAAAGTGTTCTTTTCATTAAAAATTGTTTCGTTTCAATTAAATAATCTAAAAATGTCCTTAACGATGTTTAGTACTAATAAACGTAACATCACGCCTGTAATCCCCGAAGAGGTAGGCAGAGGAGTGTAGAACACTCCCACGTTTCACCAGT
>DWDU01004312.1:0-10855 GCA_018245575.1 Jemadia suekentonmiller | reverse complement strand
ACCAGACCACTGCCACTTCAGCGTGCTAATCCTTTGAGCTATGTCGGCGACCTTGGTACTCTGTTGGATAGTTTCATTTCTGATCCTATCCTTCAGAGAAACTCCAAGCATAGCTCGCTCCATAGCACGTTGAGCGACTTTGAGCTGATGGACTAGCCGCCCTGTGAGTGTCCACGTCTCAGCTCCGTAGGTCATGACGGGTAGGACACACTGATTGAAAACTTTAGTTTTCAAACATTGTGGGATTGATGACGAGAAGACCCGACGTAGTTGACCAAATGCTGTCTAGCCCAACTGAATTCGCCTCTTAGCCTCCCTCTCAAAATTGTTTATACCGAACTACAAGGTCTGCCCGAGGTATGTGTATTCTGAAACAATTTCGAAAATATGGCCATTTTCGCCGATAGGTCTCGGATCGACGTTCATAAAATAATATTATTAGTACATATTGTTGTTCCATTCAGGCACAAAATTAGTAGACGAGACAAACTTTTAATTGGTTTAAGTTCCAAGCGCAAGTATCAAATATCTATTACACAAGACAAAGTCGAGTTTGTTAAACAAATTCTATGTACTAATTGGCGAGGGCGAGTAAGTTATCAGCTTCGAATGCACGTTCCCATGGAGCTGCGCGGACTGCTGCATGTGGGGAATGTTGTTTAAACTTGCTATGCTTTTAAACATTTCATTGTCAGGGGAGAGCCGTGTCCGATAGCGGACAAGTAATCAATTCTACAGGGTGACTACCATTGACAGGAAGTATAATGTGACCACATCGGGATCTAACGGGACTGGCAGGCGGAACTGAGGGGCAACATATGACGCACTTCGGCACCCCGGCTTCGGACACGCGGGACTGCCGCATCGGCCACTGTCTCACTCACTTGTTCGAGATGAGAGGGTTTTTTGTTCCTCAACCACTGCGCCATTCGCATTACATATTTGTCATGCTTTTACTATGAAATTGGAGGTAATTTGATGATTTTTGTTTTATCCGAAATCTATTCGTATCCGTGTTAATGAGCACAAATCCGTGGAACGGTTTGGGTTTACTATATACGTCACATTTGCAGTCAATTAACGTCGTCAGCCACAGACAGCATCGAACTGGCCGTCGGCTAGACATGATTCCGCGGCCGCGCGTCACAAGCGAGAGTCAATTTCAATCAGCTCTCAGTACACTCGCAGGGGTGTCGATTGTTATTCTTTTCTATGTTCAAATTTAACGGGAAGTATTCAAAGTAGAGGAATCTCAGGTAAAATTCAAAAACTTTACTTTCCATCAACAATATTTAGTAATACTACTTATAGTCTCATGTCTCAAAATGCACCCAAATTCTACGAGCTGGAAAAAAGTATATGTTGTTACATCCTAGCACAAATATGATAGTCTAATACTCTTAAGACTTTTACCACCCTTTTTACTGCCATGGAATGGAAGAAGGAATACATAGTTTAAACAACACGCATAATTTTTTACAAAGAGCTCTTCATCCTACTCGCGGCCCTAGAGCATCATTGTGTGCGTCGATTCATACGTGTTTCGTTTGTGTATACATATACGTGTGTTTACATA
This sequence comes from Jemadia suekentonmiller, assembly GCA_018245575.1. Taxonomy (NCBI): domain Eukaryota; kingdom Metazoa; phylum Arthropoda; class Insecta; order Lepidoptera; family Hesperiidae; genus Jemadia; species Jemadia suekentonmiller. Next base: position 9,279 of record DWDU01004312.1, on the reverse strand, counting down.
TGCCAGTGAGCATACACATGCGTGCATATTTAAGTATAATTATAATATATGCGTACATGTACATACATATATACACATATGTACATATGTTGTGTGCGTACGGGGGTATACAAGAGCCCGCGTGCAATGACAAAATGGGATGCAGGTTTGGTTCTAAACAGAATGTTAAAGTTAATATACGCGACTAAAAGGTCACTGACACTTCGCCATTTAAAAGATTCTTTGATTATCCAGTGATTGTGTGAAATTAATTTTATGGCTTTCAAACTCATACTATATATATACATACACACATATTCACGTATTGACGTGATATATCGTGCCAGTAAACAGTGCTAAAGCCAAAGCAGTCATGATTAAGTTCGAATAAAAATTGCCCGAATGTAACACAACGTGGGCCGATTTGATATTTAATTACGGTGCAGTTATGTTACAAAACTACTGAACCTCTTAGACAGCGAAACAATTCGTAAGCACTGCTTACATACCATATGGAACCACGGAGGCTGGGCACCTTCAAATGCCCCATCGGTGCACATTAGTAGGGAGCGCGTCGCTAGCAACAGTCATTGTAAACGCCGACCGGCGAGCTTAGCTTCATGTTTACGTAAAAGCGTAATAATACGAGTACCCGAACAGGCTACGAAGAATTGTAACTACATTGTTTGTAATTTAATTATAGCCTGGAGGATAGCGCCTATTATCCTGTCGGGGAATTGTGGATTTTTATGTTGTTACGGATTATTTTTTCACTTTTACATTCGTGATTTTGAATGAAAATCAGAGTAAAAAAGCGCTTTTACTTTGTGTTTTTTTATCACGTTATCCTAATATACTGCCTATGCAAGATTTAAGTCGGCACTATGTAGCCAATAAATCCTGATTTTGTTTATGACTAGACTGCTATGACAACTGATAGCCTTTTAGATCTTTTAATACTAAAATTCGTTATATACAGAATTGGTAAAGTGCAGTAATTTTATTTTAATAAGGGGATAATTTAGAAAACAGCGGGCTGTTGCTGGATTCAGAAGGCAAAGGATATTACGGAGTGGCGCCGATCAGGGCAGCACCGTGGCCAGCGGTGGACCTCTAACGGCTGAGGGGCGAGGGGTAGGTGTGGGAGAGTAATAAGAATTCTCGTCGTCCCACTGTTATTAAAAAGTTATTATTATTACATTCTATATATTTAAAAGCGCAGGAGTTAAACTTGCATAGTATTATTGCACTGTCTTTGTATTTTTTAAAGCTTTTACTACCTTTTAGTTTTTTAGACCTGGCGTGACGATATGTTTGTATACACGCATCAAAGATAGTTTGCGATCACTTTAAATAGTTAGTAAATTTCTTTACACACGCGTAGGATGCTCTTAAACGAGCTGTTTGGAATCGTCAGCCGCCACCACAGACACTGTCAGAGATCCGGGGAGCCGCCCTTCAAGAATGGGACAGACTGCCTCAACGGTTGCTCGATAACTTAATACAAAGCATGCCCAGAAGGGTATCCGCATGCGTTAGAGCAAGAGGAGCAGTTATATTATAATGTAATTTTTTAGATACGTGCATATCAGAATAAATAAATAATATTATTTTGTTTAAATCTTCATTAATCACTTTTACAGGCATATTGATTAACTTGTTCTTAAAAACAAAACAAATTAATTTCTTTTTTTTCCAAATTATGTTTTTTTAAACTTGTAACAGGTACCAAAAAGATTATTATTATTACTGAAACTACAAATTACATAGTGAACCTATCAAAAAATATTTCAATTTTCCAAAGTGATCGCAACCTTTTTTTGATATGTATATCCGTAACCTTATTTCGTAATATTTTTCATTAAAAAGCGTCTTTCTTTGTCAATGTTAACTGTCTAACAATAAAGTGAGCATTGATTCTACCCGGTTAATTTTTCTCAACCGCTATTGTATATTATATTGAATAGTCACAATTAGTATTAGGATATTGTAGTTTTTTTAAGACGAGGATGTTGTACATTTCCGTAGCGTCCATTTGGAAACCGACACATTATCTTATAACAAGCGCTTATGAACCATCGCGCTCGTCACCATCACAAGTGTTATGACAATTCCATATCGATTTTTAAATCGAACCCCTTTAGGTGAAACGTTAATCTAATAAAGTCGAATAGACAACACTGTAGAAAAATCAGCGCCTGCCATTTAATTTCTTGTTAGCAAGCTTTTGAAAAGAGTATAAAATTGCGATGGGCGTAGGTTTTTTTATATTAAGTGACGTGGATGTTGGGAAGCGACGGCGGCAGCCCGCGAGCCCTCGCCTGCACTAATACTCCCGCGGCGAACCGAACCCGTCCGCTGAACAGGGTTCTAATTTAATTATCGGGCGTTTATTTCAAACATTCATCTGGTTTAATTACCTACCTAAATCCAATTCTTATATTCTATACGCGCGTCGCGTCCCGCCCGTGTCACGTGAAATGGAGAGCCGTAAGTTTTCACTTACTGTTACTTAAAATAGTAATGTTATATAACAGTTTTATTACAAAATTTAAATTTTTATTTTATGCATTTTATATTAGCACAGTTAAAACAAACATCTACGAGTAATTCGAAAGTAGTGAAATAAAGCAAATATTGCTCTGTTTTATTATTTTACTCAGTGTTTATTTAAAAAATAAGGCGCATAGCAACATTATTTATAAACATATTTATAACTGTAACGCGTAGCAACTAACGTTCTCTTTCTGGTAAAGGCCTCAAGAAAACATCGTCGGGGATAGGGCACAGCCGCGTACCTACTAGCATTGTACTATTGGTAAAAAGCGCGTGTTGCATTAGATAATACATTTTTACAGGGGCAGGTTAAAACTTTTTAATTTTCTTATTTTAAGGACAATTGGACACATTTTTACATAGAGTGTAATGTTCGATGGGTTCTATGTATTCTTAACGTAGATTATCTGTTAATGTGATTAATTTAATTGAATTGCCAGTAAAATTTAAAATTGGCTACATTTGTAAGATACGCGGACTTGCACTATCCCCGACGATATATACAATTGTTCGTTCGTTTATTCACCGCCAGACCTGCAGGAGTAGAATAAATATTTTGTAACAGTATAAATACATCGCGTCCTACTCACCATATCGTAGACATATGCCAGTATTCGCATCGTGTAAGCCGGCAAGTTGAAGACCACGAACACGGAGGACACGAGAAGCAGCATCTTTGTGACTCGCTGCTGGGAGCTGGGACAGGTGATGGGCCGTGTGAGGCGCTGCTGCCGGCCCGGTTGCCGCGGCAGCTGCTCCTGTGTCACGAGTCTCAGGCGCTCTCGCTCCAGTCTCCATACGCCAATCATTATCCACGCATTCAGTACTACTATTAATGCCAGCGGTATCGTGAAAGATAAGACAGTATCGGCCCAGTTAAATCTTGCTGCGTATTCTAGTTTGTCTCGTTCTATGTTGCATTCCTCGTCGCCTGGTCCAGCGAATAATATGACCGGTATATTGAGCAACGAAGCTGCCACCGCGAGTGCACATATAACATACCGGGCTCTCTTCACCGTGCACACGGCGGTGCACTGCAACGGATATTGCACGGCTACGAACCTTTCCACGGTGAACGCGATTACCAGCCACGCACTGAAGCAGCATGTCACATACGAAACGTATACGAAAATTTGGCAGAATCCTTCTTGATGAAACAACCCGTTTAACTCCACCGTGCTGAACCAGGGCGGAACGAGTTGCGTTAAGAAAATCGAGTCCGATACTGCCAAGGCGGATAAATACTGGCTGGTAGACTGCATGCGCAACTTGCTCGCGAAGAAGACAAAAACCGAAAGAACATTGCCGATGACGCCGATGGTGACCAGACAGGGGATCAAAAAAACGTACATCGTGCTGGCCAAATTCACGATGAGAGTTTCCAGACTTGTCGTATTGGAAAAACTCGTGGAGATTTTTTCCGACGCGTTAAAAATCTCGTTTTCGTTGCTAAAGTTATTCCGAACTAACGAATTTAGCAACATGCCTTCGACACACAACTCACTCTCGGACCCGGAAGAGTAGGTACACATAGCGCCGAGTGCTTACCGCGACTTCTCACTGTATACTGAATGCCGGGAGGCGCGGAAACAGGCCTTTTATAACCAGTGCCGTACCGCCCCTAGCCTCTCCGAGATCCTGCTGCCTGCAGAGTTGCAACCGCCCTACGCCGCCACCCACCCTGCCGCCCCATCCGAACTCGTGTATGTATTATACTTAATCGCCCGGTCAATTGGACTTCTTATGAAAAAAAAAGCGCTTGTAGCTTTCGCGTAAGGAACACTTGTTGAATGTTACTGCTACCATTGAAAAGGTTCTACGGCGTAATATATAAACGGCTAATAGTTACTGTTCATATTTATTTATTTATATTATTATACTGTGACCCATTATGAATACATTTCGGATTATCATTTATGTTAATAAAATATTTTACTCCAGGGCATGTTACCCCTCTAGGACATGTACCAAGGAAGGTTATTCCCCGGAAGGGTAGGCAGAGAACTGGTAGTACTCTTATGTTTTACCAGTTACGTTATACGTCCCATGGAATACACATATACATATGTATGTATATATGTGAGTGCGTATAGATACATGTAATCAATTCTCGCCAATAGTTCAGTTCTACATTGTAGTTATTGCTTTTGTCCGGTTTATTAAGACATAATCATTAACGCTAGCGGCCTGGGGGCGGGGCCGGGCTGGCGAGCTGCGACGGAAGATACGCACTAGGAAAACCACGTATTAAATTATATTTCAAATAATCGCGTACATACGACCTACAAAAAATATTGTAATTATTTTGTATTCGCGGATTAATAAATGCTCACGTGATATGATCCGCATACGCCACCTGTCTAACAAGGACAATAATCGCTAAGATATTTTTCAATACTCTTGTCAAATATGAAACTAGTACCACTTAGATATTTTCTAATACCTTTATGCATCACACACGATACTCTGAGAATATTGACTAGGAAAAGCCTGTATTATTCTTATCAGACGACTGATAACCTTCACCTGTATTAATATTATTAAGAGGAAAGATTTGATTGTTTGTTTGCATTGAATAGGTAGGCTCTGAAAATACTGGACCAATTTGTAAAATTCTTTCACCTTTGGAATTCTACATTATCCCTGAAAAAGAATATTATGAATAAGACTGTTTGCAGTGAATAATAAGGTCCTTTGTCGTTGACCGAGGTCAATCAGAGTTAATAATAGTGGATATTATTTACACGCTTCAATTAGTATCTCAAACGAAAGATAATTTATAATGCGGAAACTAGATATTTTTTATTCGTGATTATTGACTGCCTCGTTGGTCGTGTTGGTTGCAAGCACGACTGCCGATCAGGAGGTGCTGGGTTCGATTCCTGGGTCAAGCACTATAGAATTGTTCTGATTTAGATTTTCTAATAGTGGCTCGGAGGCTGGATTAGTGCCCGGTGCATGGCAATAGGCTCACCACCTATTCCATAGTGGTACGTAAACGTATCTGGTGAAACTTGGGTGTGTTCTATACTCCTCTGCCTACCTCTTCGGGGATTACAGGCGTGACGTTACGTGATTATTAAGGCGTTTTAATAATAGATTGTAGGTACACAATTATTTGAAACTCGATCTTTATTAACTTCGAAGAAATTCCAGAATCTCCTCCAACACTTGAAAAATAAGTAGGTGTGTTGATTCCAAAACGCCAGTTCACTGTGCAGGGTACTCCTGGACATAATGACATATGTCGTCTGTACCGATCAGTGGAAAAAAGGATTGCATTTGGTGCGTTCAGTTATAATAGCTCCATCGTACTTATAATTCGCTTGTACAAACACATATGTTACATACATGTAAAGAACTTGGACAATGATGACTGCTTATAACCAATTAGGTTCTCGGCATGATTGCCGTGGCCTTAACGAATAAAATCTCATGGTCGACACCGATATATATGAAATAATACGTAATAAATCGATAGCTCAACAATATAACCGAAATAGGGATAGTAACACCTGCAGGTGTGACTACGTTATAGGTTATTACCACTAATGAGGCACTCGTAGTCGCACAGGACATAGGGCCTCGTCGTGTTGCCTGCCCTTTAGGAATATGCGCGAATGACTGTTTACATTACCTAATCATCTTTAGTGATTAGTGTATAGGTACAAGTGGTTGTAAATGGCGTTTCACATATTTAATATAATTATGGAGGCGAATTTATTATGAGAACTGTGACTGATCGCTGTTATCATCATTAAATAAATAAGTATCTTGTGTAAGAAACTAATTTACTGAAGGCATATAAATGTAACAAACGACGTATTTTAATTTTCTTTAATGCATAATAAGATTGGAAACGTTCCCGCGGCACTCCCGGTATTGGTAATCAATTACGCAACGATTATGTCATCGACATCTTACCAATTTAATCGATTATTAGGAAGGTAGAGGCGCGAGCTCTTGAGACATATTGGACAACCGACAGTTGAACGAGATAGTTCTATTATTAGGTGTACGAGAAGTGATTAAAGTTGTGGAAATCATCGTGTGCGTTGTTAATTTTCCCTGAACTTCAACACTTGGGACATCGCAGGCGGCCGTGTCTTCCTCCAAATAGGCTCGACCTGCTTTATAATATCAGACGACTAGCAAAATAAATATGGAGTCCCGCGGGCGGTGCCCGCAGATGCGTCCTGAGAGGGAGCACGCTTTTCTAGCAAAATCCTATGCAATCTCACTTTGAAACGACCTAGGTTATAATGTGTCTGGAAACAGACGCTGGTAAAGTGTTCCACTCCTTCGCCGTCTTGATAAAAAACGTGAAATTATACGAGTATTATTATGCATTTTTCTTTTATAGCTTCAATTTAAACATAACGCACAATATTTGTTTTATTTTTTAATGCTTTAAATAATTAAATGTTATAAGCTGGACTCTCTTTACCCATGTCGTTTACACCTGTGACTGTGGTGACACGTTTGTAATAATTTCATCTTGTCATTAGTGTATAGTGTTTGCGACAGCGTTTAGTATGTTAGCTTAACTTGTAAGTAAATATATAAACTAAACCGTTTTGCTCTAACTGTTGGGATATCCATCAGATATGTTTGATACCCCGCCGTGCGTCTAGAAGTTCGATGTAGGAACGGGGCTAGGGGAATCAAATGGTGTAGTTCCTGCGCGCCCTCTCCAAAATGTATCATATGTATAGGTATATGATTTCTCAATTATGTCATTATGTAAAGTCCCATCCGTTCGATATTTTAAATAGTATCTTGTACTGTAACTTTCGCTATTCACTTTTACATTTAGTACATAGCAATGATAGGCCAGCCACGATTGTCCTACAATCACGTCTCGGCGGCTACGTACACGTCCTGGCATGGAACACGTGTGATTGTATTGTCGTGTACCGTGCATAAATACACACTCCGAACTACTACTACGAAATGTAAATCACAAAAATCCAATACTAGACCACCCGGGTATCAAACCGAGGAGCTCTCGATCTGCGGTGGCCTGCGACCACTCGATCAACGAGGCAGTCAGAGTGTCTGACCGCACGAAACTTGGCGCAACTATACACTATTACCACTGCAATTACATACACGACACACTCTCTATGTCCTATATTACATATGTGCTTGATAGTATATTTCACGATTAATAGTTTAAACGTACAAGTATGAAGAAAGCATACGTGCACATAACGTTGTACTAATGGCGTTGCTATAATAAGCGGACAGTGTTCAAACGGGACTTGGATTGTTTAATAGCAGTACTCAGTGTGTTTTTGTCAAACAGACGAGCGCACTCACGGTACTTCCAGAATGAATGAACTAGAAGTATAAAAATAAACATATACCAACCGAAAACCTTAAACAGATCTGATGCCTTAGCTCATATGTCCTAGACGTAATCGTAATCGTAATAAGCAAGTGTCGATACAGTACGGGCCGTATTACCGAAACTGCAAATAGATTAATCCAGACACGGTCTATCTATCGTTCTAACATTTCTGAGATTAAGTGAAATACGATATACGCGGCTCGGCTAATCCATATGATTTGATTGATATGTCGGCACACCCTCGCCCCATGCAAACAGTGCGAGCAAACATCCCAAGTTCTTCATACTGCGACGCACCTGTCGCTACGTAGGACACCTTCGCCGGCAAATTGACAAAACAAATACGGCTCATATCGGCCATTGTTTACGCCAATCATCATCGCTGATCGACGACCCATTGTCAACTCAAAGTACGATAAAGGTTAAGATCATAGGCACACAGTCATCAGTCAGCAGTTGCGCCTGCATCCAACACAACCAATGAAGCAGTCAAAATGTAAGCCAATTTTTGTAAATCCATAATACAAGTATAACTACATAGTACGTATAAAACAAAGTCGCCTCCCGCTGTCTGTCTGTCCCTATGTATGCTTAGATATTTAAAACTATGTAACAAATTTGATCCAGTTTTCTTTTAATAGATACAGTGATTCAAGAGGAAAGTTCATATGTATAATACATGCATAATATAGTAGAGAAACATTGATAAGCTTATAGCTTTGTAATGTAATGTCGTAAATAAACACATTGTTTTGCATTTACATTGCAAACGCTGGCGTAACCCTACGAGATAGATCAAAAAAATGTACTGCAGTATTGTACACCTTAAAAAGGTCTATAAAAAGTCCGCGATGGTATATGTCTACCTCTTAAGGATAACCCACAATAGCCATTTTTTATCCTTTACTTCTTATGGAAAATTATTGCTTATTTTCGGAGCGATTTTAAGCAATACAGCATTAATTCTTATCTAATTAAGTACCTTAAATACATTTAATATTTAATATAGATCAATATGGCCCTTTACAGCGTGTAATTTCAATTAATAGTTTCGAAGATATTACAGATTTAAAATGCAGAAGGGACATAGCGGTTGCGGCGGTACCGCCGGAGGCCGGCGGTGTCAATGTTGCAAGCTTAAATTTGAACGTTGAGTGTTTTTCACGTGGCCAATGATATGTCGATCTTTCAAGAGTAACCTCTAAAGAAACATAGTTATATTGTCTAATGACAAAAAGTTGTGAACGTGGTATATAACAGTAATGTACATCACAGGTAAGTAGTGCGTGCGTTCAATTCAATTCAAATGACATTTATTCAAAATTGATTATTTAGAACATTTTTTGTACGTCAAAATGAAACTACCATTGCCTCAGAAAATCACAGATCAC
>DWDU01004311.1:0-10856 GCA_018245575.1 Jemadia suekentonmiller | reverse complement strand
GACCCGGGAATCGAACCCGGGACCTCCCGATCGGCAGTCGCACTTGCAACCAACACGACCAACGAGGCAGTCAGTTAATCAGTTAGTCAGGTAGTCAGGTAGTCAGTCAGAAAAACTAGTTAAAGTTAATATATAAAACTAAACTATGATCCCGGTCCCAGTATAACAATTATATTCAGTACATCACTTTATCATTATTAGGTATGTATATTATATTATCATTATTGATACATACGCAATAACTTACAATGTAAATGGTTTTGGTTAAGTCACGTGCCTCGTATACGGTACGGTACCGGTAGGGCCACCGGAAAAACATGTGAGTTAAGTCGATATATATTTAGTCATTTATATTAACACTCACGAAACATAATAAAATAGTAAGTTAAACTAAGTTTATGTAATCAAAACAAAAATACTCATAGATGGTGTATTGAACGTCGTTCCCTATGAACAGAAGCCAGTACGTACAGCCACTAAATCGTGAACACAACGATATCATCTCAGAATGTCGAGTGATCGAAGACCACACGGACCGCGCGCCATCTGACTCGGTCACGATTCAATAGCAAAGCCTACGTCTAATATCATAATAACAACAGTTCAACATGCTTAGCAAAATGCATATATAAGTAACAAAGAAAAAAATTAAAAAGACACAGCACTCGATTTTTTTTTGATCCCTTTACGTTCCACTATTGGAACACTGGTCTCCTATTAATGAGCGGGTTAAGGCCATAGTCTGCCACGCTGACCAAGTGCGGATTGGCAAATTTGATACCCCTCCAGATATCTTTTTATTAACTCTAAGGTGTACCTACACCTTAGAGGTTTGCTCGGGATGTTTTATTTTATCGTTATTTTATACTTAAAACGCGAACTTTTGTAAAGAGGTGTGCAACAGGATTTGAACCTGGGCTGCCAAAGTGAGAGGCTGAATTTCAAATATACAAACAAACAATTTACAAACAAGAACATTCACTAAGAATATTTTATATTTATTTTAGAGAGTTTAAGAATACGATTAACATGTTTTCAAATATAGAGAACGCTTCGTCAACACTTTATAAAGATTCGTGTTTCATTTCGATTTGCCTTTCGTAAACTAAATAAAATGTATCTATTAAAATTGTTCTGTTGTACTGCAACGAAAAAGAACATAACACGATTTTTTTATAGAAAAATCTTACAGATTCTGTGAGACAATGTTCTGTGACACGCCAATAGTTAATTTCAAATGTAAAAAATATTTTCATGCACAATAAGAGAACCCTTCCATAAATCGATAATTTTTTTAAATATGTAATTAAGTTTTCCGAAATACACAGTAGAAACAAGTTCGCGTTCTTTCTGATATTCACTTAACCGTTTAGGTTAAAATACCTATATCTAAACTTCCACAATGACGTATCTATACACCTGATTTATGTACCTATATCTGCATACGTCCTTACACTTATTCCGTAATATGATGTGCTGGAAATATTACATTAGGTAGAACAATAAGAACAAAAGCCATGTTAAAATCAAATCTTCGCCGAGGGCAGTCAACAGTGAAAGGTAAGAAAATAAACCACTTGCCAATGTGATTATTTCCTAGAGATTTCTATAACCCGAGTTGCTGTTTATTTATCTTATTACTTCATCAGTTGCTTCCGTAAATGTGTCTGTTGCTCATATATGTATATCTTGAACTAGTGAGCAGTTTAAAGATATTTCCGTTGTGTTAACTGTTAACACGTACACTGTCAGATCAAAGTTTGTATACTTACATACATACACTGGAAATACACTTATGTAGCTATCAAGTTGTCTGTTATCCAAAATATAAAAAATCCCAGTGTTTTGAATATCCCCTCAAAACATAAGCAACCTTGACTCCATGTAACATTCGCTTTAATTGCCAATTGCTTATGTTGAAGGTGTGAAATTTCAATACAATTCTTATCTTCATCTTTCTATTTTCGATATAATGCAATATGAATAATTCAGTTTCCAAAATTATGCAACGGCAAATTGAAATCGTTTCGGCTAATTTGTACTAACACAGCCCCCCGCGGCGTAAGACACCTCAAGAATATACATAACAAAAGCCTCAATGTCGGCGATTGGAATCAATAAACTGAGTGGTGATATTTCACACTCAAATAAAACACAATAAGTATCTATCTACAAGTGTTCAATAGAAACGAGTTATTATGAAGGTTACTTACTATACAATGGAAGGATATAATGTAGATTCTCTATAATTTACGCAATGAAGAAGGAATCGTCAAAATGAGGTAGTTGCAGATTAAAAAAAACATCGTTACAATCACTACAATTGTATTTTTGTTACATACATACATACATATCTTCACGCCAGGTCCCTTACGGGGTAGGCAGCGAGCACCGAGTGCCAAATACATATATCTCTATCCTTACAGACCTACCACGCCTCCTTCACATTCATCACTCTCTTCATACATGTACGCCGGTCTCGGAGACTTCTGACTCCCACGTCAGTCAGTATCTGACCCATTTCATCAAGATAGGTGAGTCTTGGCCTCCTTCGACACCTGCGTCTATCGACATTCACATTGTATTATTTTGCATGTACTTATTTTTGTTAAATAAAAAAGCTTATTTATATTTATATGTATTTATAAAGAACCTATAATTAACACCTTAATAAATGTACTGAAGTGTAAATATACATATTAGGCACTATACCGTGTTCGCTTAGGTCCGGTATAGATTATTTCTGTTCATAATGATTCATATTTTAATTCTTATTTAATGTTCATATTTAAATGCAAAAATATTATTTAAAAAACTAAATTGTTGACTACTTCATTGGTCGTGATGGTTGTAAGCGTGACTGCCGATCGGGAGGTCCTGGGTTCGAATCCCGGGTCGGGTATTACTACTATAATATACTTTATATACTATAAAGAGGAGTGTAGAACACTCCCACGTTTCAACAGTTACGTTTATAGTAATATACATTACTATATATATTATATAGTAATGTACTACTATATAATATTTTACGTTTCACATGTAATATATTTTAGATGAACAGTTTAATTTTTTTAAGTTAAGCTTTGTTTTTTAAGTTTGGAATTTATTTTTTGTTTAAAATGTGTGTTTAAAAATTAACAAAAAAAAATAAACAAATATTTTTTTCCCACACAAAAGTTCAATCCTATTTTTATATCCACAGAAGATGAATTTCGATAAATATTAATATACGCGTTCCTTTAATTTTATTGAAGAGTCTGAGTACCTAGAAAGTTTCTAACAAAAAGAATGCTTTTTCACCTATCCTACACAATATATCAACTCTATTGTACACCCTTTGTAATTTAATTTCCCTAAATCCTTCTTTATTGCTTTTCTAGACCATAATATACCTACATGTATATGGAACCTAACTTTGGGCTCGAGAAATGTCTCCCTCTTTTATACATTACCCAAGAAATGTCTCCCTCTTATTACATTAGCATAGATTATGCATATAGAAATATCTAAATGTACAATAATAGTTAAAAAGATTCATTTCTGCTTACCATACAAAATCGTAATGTACCCAATCCAGTTAGACATTTGAAACATTTTAATTTTCAGATGAAACAAACTGGAAAAGTATAATAAGAGAATACATTTACAGCGGTTTAAATTTAATAATTATACATGAATGCACTTGTAGCTTTCGTCTAAGTTTCAATGTGATAACAAATCGGAATCGTGCCGGGGCCACATTAGCACACGGCACGTTCCGGCGCACGGGATCTGATAGGTAATGCACCGGCCGTAATGCACTCCTGGTATACTATTTCATGTTATTACAGTTCGCCCCGGTGTTCCCGCCGAGCACACGGCCAATATCGTCTGCAATGATCGCAAAACTGCTCCCACCGCTATCCGATATGAACCACTGATTCCACGAACGGCCGTTGCGTGAGACGGAAGTGCAAAATTCATTTGAAATGAAATAATTTTAAATGGATCGCTTAAAAACCTGCAGTCCGGTCATATAAGATAATATCGAGACATGTATACAGGAGTAAAGTGGACAGAACTGTTCTCTGTAATGTATATTAAACGTAATGTATTGCAATATACATATTATATATGTAACATTTCCATCGTATATAAAATGCACATTCCTATACATAAAGTAAACGGTATAATAATAAATAATCATAGCTACTTCAGAAACACTGGGAAAGTTTTATTGTATTCGATGAAGATGTCTATTTATGAAATAACTAAATTAAGGAAGTCAATAATATCTTAATGCAAAACGAACAAGTGTGAGTAAGCCGATTATAGCTACATAAATCGTATGCTGCTTAATATGACAATTTACGAGCGAGCCTAAAAGGGCTCCGTGTACTGCTGGATACCTAAGATGTCCGTAAGCTTCTAGCCTAACCGGTGATCAATTAATTCCACGCGTAGAAGGACATCTTTATGTGTCCGTGAATAACGGTCTGGGGTAATAAGTATCGGGATCCACGGGCCATCTGTCAGCAACATTAACGGTTAAAATTTCTTTGTAAACACACTACTATCTATGTTCTATTATTAGATTACTCAGCAAAATTATTCTTATGGTTTTCTTTATAAATTATTTATCATTAATAGTACCATACAGATTTCACTAAACCCACCTTAAACCATGCTAATGTTTTACATTTTTCTTTTAGTAAACTTTTTTAATTATTTACGACAGAACAAATTTTTTTTTATTTACACTATTATCAATCGCAAAGCTATATCGCGTTAGTGGTAAATGATTTTTTAAAAACCAATTAAGATAATTCAATACCTACCTGCTTAACAAGTATCATTTATTATTATAATATTTTTTTATTACATCATACTTTCCGTATTCTTAATGCCACAATTTACGAGTAGGTACACTAATTTTACAGGTACATATGCGGTGCAGGACGTTCTACAGAACATGTCCTAATAATAACCTATTTGAAATAACGATAATAAACTGTGGGTGGTCCGCATCAAGTATTAATTCAAATTGAATTTAAGTATGTTCATTTTCAAAGTCAATTACAATTGTGAAACATTCCTAAGAATATGTCTATAATTATTACTCATTCCGTGTAGTACTTCGTTTCATAAAAATACATGATTAGCATCACAAAACACTTCAACAAACACACAATACATTTTCATGTAAAAATATATTTGATATTGAAGGAACTCGCTTATGATGCATTGTTGCAATTGCATCCATTGTTGTTATATATTGACTGAGGGCCATTTTGCCGTAAGATGGGCATGGATAATAGCACTATTACGCGGCGTAAATTCTTATAATGGCGATACAATTTACCGCGGCGCCGACGCGGACGTCGAGACTAGACATCTATGGCTTATCCGTATGAAACACAATCACAATAAACCCTGTGTTGTGTAAGATAATATATAGGTATTTGAGGACGTTAATTCCTTACTATAATTAGATTCTGAATAATAAAATTTATCAAATATAGCAGACGTGTTTTCTTGTTACGTTTATTGACTTTATAGTACAAACTAAAGTTCTCTAATTATCTACAAATATTAATATAATAACACTTAGGTCTTACTATATTTATTTTTATGTATAATACAGCATAATCGTGTTCGCTGTAATTCTGATGTAAGGAAGATGCTTTGTACGAAAGAGTATTGGTGTAAAAATGAGAAAGGACTTGTTCAGATGGTTGGACAAGTTAAGAGAATGACTGGTGACAGAATGACAAATCAGGAATAAAATCCAAATTTTGATGAACATAGGTGCCGAAGGAGGCCAAGTATCACTTCTCTTATCAACTATCTATCTAACAACTATCAACTTATCTTGATCAAATAGGCCATGCAGAGACTGGTTGATGGGGGAGTCAGAAGACTCCGAAACAGGCGTGCATGTATAGAGTGATGAATGTAGAAATAGCGCGAAATGTCTGTAAGGATATAAATGTTTGACACTTGATCACTGCTCTTTGATTTGAAGATCAACCTCAGTGTTGTACTATTGGAGAGGCCTATGTCGAGCCATAGACGGGAATAGACTGATGATGATAATGACTCTCTGATTACTTAAATTTCTTTTTCATTATTTATTGTTCGTGGTTGTTTTCAGTTTCATGTACATAAACACATTGGAGATGAATAGATCAATCACATCCCTAATCGATCGATTCTTGTTACTGTAGCAGACTAATAATGTACCAATAAGATAATACGTACTTACTTTGATAACAGAACTTTATTCGGCTGTAACTTTGGCTTACAGAGAAAGATATTGTGAGCATATTATAACGAACTCATTCAGTTCCTATGGCAAGCATTACCATTATGTTCGTCATTTGTAAATCCTTCATGGAATATAAAGAATAATAATTATAGCAATAGTATTCGTTATATCGCTTTTTAGTTAATAACTGCTAAGGGAGTAATTATTTACTAATTTGTGCTACAGCAAGTGCACTCCATATGTGTTAAGTGACGCTTAGACGAGAAGCTACCGATAAGATTAGGTGTTTAAATTGGACATACGTTAGATGGGAATGTCATGAATTATATTAAAAAGTACGTAGGTAAGTACGGAATGCATTGTTATTTGATTTTCTTTTCTTTTTTTAATATATATTTAATATAACTTTTTTTGAAAGTGGCAACTATAAGAAAGTAGTGTCAATTATTTTGACATTACAATTATCTATTAGTTTCGAGTGTCTTGAAGATAGAGTTAATGGATTTATTTTAGATAGAAGTAAATTACCGTATAACAAGTAGCGAATATGGGTAACTGGAAGCTAGAAGTCGGCAGGATGGCGATGTATACCGCGTTCCCAGTGGCTCTATTCTTTTTCTTCAACCAACCAAAATATTTCGAAGAATGGGTTACCAATACTAAACGGCAAATATTTCCTCCAGAGAATACGAAGGACAGAGAAGCCATACAAAAATTGATCCAAGATATGAGAAGAAAACAAATCCAGGCACTGGAAGGAGAACAATAATGTATTTGATATGATAACATTTGTTTTTGGTAATGTAAATATTAGAGATATAAAATAAAACAAGCCTTGATAATCTTATGGACGTTGCATTATACGGTCTATAAAATATTTTCTTTATTTTTGCTTTATAAATCCAATAGAATCTACAAAAAGGCAGTTTATAAAAAATATCTATGCATATCACATTTTTATTAATAATTTACTCCACCTTTGTCTTTTTATTCCTGTTATAACTCATAACAAGACCTACAAATGTTGAACACAAAGAAACATATATTACAAATGACACTCCAAAATACTGTCCTATAAACCCTGACACCATGGGTGACATAACACCTGTTAAGGATCTGACACTATTTGATACACCTATTAAAGATCCTCTGTGATCCCCATGCCCTCTTTTTAATAGCATTTCTAAAGTAACTAATCTCCCTACTGCATTACTAACTGCCAAAGGGATTAACCACAAAGTGTAAATGTAAACATTATATGCACATGCTATTCCAAGAAATGAAAAACAACTGAGCAGAAATACATGAAAATTTCTTAAACTGTAGTCTCTATCTTTATTATAAAAACTATTAATAAATCCCATGAAGAAGCATGATATAGACCCGACTATACCTTGGAAAGATATAACATATCCTACATACTTTGGTGAAAGTTCATACTGAGTTTTTAAATATAAACCATAGTTTGAATAATAGGCACCCATCGCAAAACCAACAAGTGCTTTGAACATCAATATATCCCAATATTTCTTCCAATCCACTTTTAAGAGTTCAACAAATGGCTGCTTGCAACTATTGACTATTATGTACAAAATATTCTTATTTGTTACAGTACCCTTTATTTTTGCTAGAGGGGTTGATTTTGTCTTGGGCAATAGATATGTGAGACCTGCAAACAAAACAATTAATTATACCTCTAGTTGAAAGTACTGCTGTACATCACCATATTATGTTGCTGTTAGTCATATTTGGTCATGAAGATACAACAATTGAATTCATTTCATACTTACAAGCACAGAACCAACTTGTGTAGTTTACCTCTGTGAATCAAACTGTATTCAGTGTTTATCAAATTTGTAATATAAATAAGTGATATATAACAACAATCACCTGCTTTTATGGCAAAAAAAATTCCAACGGTGACTGCAAGAAACGTAAAACCATGTTCTGGATAGTCTTCTACTATGTGGCCTCCTATAACTGGACCTAATGTAATACCCGCACCAGATATAGCAGCCATTCTGCCATATATTGCTGACTGCTTTTTCTCATTTTTCTCATAATCAGGCACTAACGCTTTCGTTAAAAGCTGTGTTTGTTTAAATAAACCTTAAATGTAAATAAACTTATAAGTTGTTAAAAATACTAAAAATAATGTAAAAGAAATAAAAAACAAAAAAAAAGTTCTAATTAAACTATATTCTATAATGAATATTACTTACCTAAAACAGCTCTTAAAATTAAAATAACAATAACAGAATCGGTTACTCCAAGTAATGTGTATGAAACACTACATATAAGTAATGTCACTATTAAAATGTTCTTCCGACCTCTTATATCACTTAAGCTGCCCTGTGAAGTAAAAACAAGGATTTCAGAACAAACACCAGAAGTATCATCAGATATATTAACAGATAAATAAAACACAACTGTTTAGTAAATCATGATCATCATCAGCATATTGAAGTCCACTGGTGGACAGAGGTCTCACTAAGGGGTTATGCCTGTAATCCCTACATTGGGGACCTGGGTTGGAGAAAGCAGAGCACAGCTTAACTGTGCCTCACCAGACCACACACTGCCATGATATGCCAGGCCCAGATTTACTCGGCTCTTATGACACACTGCATTTCAGCATAGAATCCTGACTGTAACTCACATTCTGAATGTTTGGGTTGGTAGCACAGATTTTGAAAAATACCATGGTATAAAAGTACATAATTATTCTAATAATAAAATACACGTACATAATTAAAGATTGAAACTTACGATCAAAGGCCCTGAAACCAACTGAAATCCAGCATAAATAGACCCAAGTAGCCCAACATATATATGATTTGCTCCCATTTGCTGAACATGACTGGGTATCAATGGTATTATTAGCCCGACTGCAAATAGATCCTGTAAATTGAAATTTACAATGCAAATGTACTTTGCTGCATAAAGGTGTTTCAAGTCATAGAAAATATTAACATTTTATCATAATCAAAAGTTGGACATGGATTTCAAAAAAAAAGTGATTTGTTAGGCCATATTCCACCACACTGGCCCAATGAGCATTGGCAAACTTCCCACACCTGTGAGAACATTATGGAGAACTCTTAATTTTTACAGGTTTCTTTTAGTTTTAACAGATCAGGTCTTGACCGAAAAACATGATACCTAAATTAATAATAAACCCCAAATTTCCCTTTCATGTAGACTCATAAAGGTCCTCAAGAAAGTTGCAGAACTACTATTTCTCAGAAAATAATTGATAACTTTTCTATTATTATAATTGTTTGTCAATCATAGGCCTGTTAAAATGGTTCACAATTGTTATTGAATAAATGTAATAATAAGCTAATATGGCCACAACTACTGTAAGCTGCCTCATTCATACAAATAATTTAAGCCAAATAATAAGTTACTTTACAAATCAGCATGAATTGCAAGTATTATATTGAAATATATTGTTGTTTATATAAAAATGTACAAACCACAAATGCAATAAGTTGCAAAAGATATATAGAGGAGCCCATTTTTAACGTATCTTATGAAATATTAATAAAAATAAATTCAACAAAGTAAAGAGTACAACTTTATCATTTTGCCAAGGTTAACTAGTATTTCGTATGTATATATATCAAAACTATACTAATTTAAGATTAAGGGCGATTTTGGTAAACTTCAATCTATAAAGTAAGATTAATAATAGCTACAAAGCAATATGATTTATCCTATACGTCGATGCAAAAAACTACAAGTATTAAATGGTATTTCAAGATGTATTATCCTCTTTGGTTACGTAAAAAAAAGCCGAAATATCATATGTGCTCTATATGAACTACATTCAAATTCGAATATTTCGAATAGTTGCTCTTGTTAGTTATGTCATGTGTCACGGTTCCAGGACTGTCATTTATATTATTCTTTATAATAATTAGAAGCGATGGCGAATACACGATGAGACAACAAAGCGTAAAATGTAGAAAATTACAACAATGAAAATAATTTTAGAATAAAATTTCCCAAACGATAAATTAGAAGAACGAAATAGCCATATAAACGTAAATCGTAAGCATAACGTTATGATAAAATAAAAGTATAAGATAGTTTTTTTTGTTCCACAGACATGACAAAAAAGTCTAAATATGGTGAACTTTGCTGTAATTTAACTATTTATGTAAGTAAATTTGATGAGTTTATTTTCGATAGCACGTTTTTTTTAAAATTTACCACTTTAACAGTATAAGTATAACCCAAGGAAGAGAACATTTAAATATTTCATACGACATCAACATACATTTTCTGATTAATCAACATTTTTATCTGTTATGTCGTCCTGTTGAAAGTAGTATTAGCTATGTAGCTATGAAAAGTACCACATAATGTTTTATTTATTTTTTGCACTCGTTAACCGCGTTTTAGCTAAGGCTAAAAAGCAAAAACACTTTACTTCAGGTCTGTAAAGTGCAGTTGCATTTAGGCTGTATTGCACTAAGCGTTCAAACGTAACATCACACCTATTATCCCCGTAGAAGTAGGCAAAGGAGTGTAGTACACTCCCACGTTTCACCAGTTACGTTTACGTCCCACTATGGAATAGATGGTGAGCCTATTGCCA
>DWDU01004310.1:0-10858 GCA_018245575.1 Jemadia suekentonmiller | reverse complement strand
AGCGCCGCCGCGCGCTCGAGGCGCAGGCCGCTGCCGCCCAGTGAGCCTCCGCCACCGCACCATCACCACATTACACATGATACAAACACCACACTACATATAACACCTACACAACGCGGGTAGGAATTGTTCATGATGCGTTGCGCTGACAAGGACAGGTGTGAAAATTAGCACTGTTGTCATTATATCAACACGCTGGGTCCTTTACGGAGTGAACAGAAAATACAGAGTAATAATAATAAAATAATGTAATAATAAATAATAACATTAATCAA
Source organism: Jemadia suekentonmiller (assembly GCA_018245575.1). Lineage (NCBI taxonomy): Eukaryota > Metazoa > Arthropoda > Insecta > Lepidoptera > Hesperiidae > Jemadia > Jemadia suekentonmiller. Next base: position 10,583 of record DWDU01004310.1, on the reverse strand, counting down.
TCAATGAAATTACTGTGATAGCCATTTATCGTAACTCAAGCGTGTATCTAAATAAAATTTGTTTTTGTACTCTTATAAATATTACCCAGTGCTGTGTTTTTCCCAGGCGCCGCGCCGCCGAGCAGAAAGCGAAGGCCGAAAGTCTACAGGTGCTGGAAGTGCCGGCCGAGCTCGCGTTCATACTGTCCAAGATCGACGAACATCAACCGCCACACACCGACAGGAACATTACCAAGGTAATATTCCTTCGGTTTACTGCTCAGGAGATGTGCGAATTTCCCCCCTCGCTAGACGTACAATATATCAATAGAGTATTATAATAGCAGTTATTTGATTTCAATTTGAACGTTTGCTTCTATTTTATGACGACACAAGAAATGCCCTTGCGTTCAATGAACGTGAAGCATTAATCAGTTTGTCAATATGATAAATCTCTTTCTGGAATATCTATATGTATACTTTTCGTTATGTAAATATCGTTTGTGAGTTATTACAAATATTTTTTTAATTACTTTGTTACATGTACATACATATTAACTACTCACTCGCTCATTCAATTACTGTTTAACTGCCATAATGATAAACATAATGGTGTTTCACTGTACGTAATTTTTTTTAATCAGAATGTTGACTACAATTCCGCAGGTGTCAGGCGACGTGTACGCTGAGGAGGAGCACATCCAGCTGCCCCGAGACTTGGAGCAGTTCGCGTTCTCCAAGTTCAGTTCCGTTTACTTCGCGGACGGGGGACAGCTGAGTCCCAAGAAACATCCCATCACCAGACCGTTCCTAGCCAAAGCTGCCGTCAGGTAGGTTTAACGTGGATATGTATGTGAGACCTTTTCTATGGGCTTCGATCGATGGACCGATCATATAGATTTTGTTAAATAATTTATTTATATTGTAACCAATAACCGTTTTAAATATGTATAGTTGTTATGTCTATATATATTTTTTACCAGGGATCAAGATTTCAACGACGCTGTGGCTATTTTCAAACTCATCCTGAGGTGGTGCGACGAGTCCGCCGCCGGGAACGACGCGAGACAAAAAGTGAGCGCTTCGCATCGGAAATTGTAATATCCGGTATCTGTGCATGTTAATGTGATGAAAACGTACCCAAGTATAATAAATTTTTATATAAGTGCGCGACGAGAAATCCCCCTACGTTTTTTTAAGAATATCGTACGCACGGAGGCGTCTGCGATTTAGTACAGTTAAAGATGACTCTCCGGTCGTTCGATGTAATGTTGTCGGAGTGGCCGATAAAGTGTTGTGGCGCGGGCGGCAGGCGCTGGCGGACTACGTGGCGGCGCGCGCGCTGGCGGCGCGGGCGCTGCGCGACGAGGTGCTGGTGCAGCTGTGCGTGCAGCTGGCGGCCGCGCCGGCGCGCGCGCTGCGGCTGCTGGCGCACTGCCTCGCCGCCTTCCAGCCCGGCCCGGCGCTGCACAAGTACGACGCGCCGGCTTTTGTTGTCCTTGATGATTTTTCTCCTTAATTTTTTTTTTAATCTTTTTATCGTTCCACTGTTATCGCGTGAGTCTCCTCTCAGAATGATAGGGGTTAAAACCATAGCCTTAAAAATATTTCTTCTTAGTAGATTCCTGTAAGTAAAAAATTACATTTCATGGGTAATATCATAACTAAGTGTACGTAGGTAAACGCTTAATATATTTGCAACTTTAATGATAAAAAAGAACGTTTTGGACATAGGATTTTAGTAAAGGGGTTTTGGCACATAATCGCCGCGTTGAGTTTTAGGATGAGGGAGAGCACAACTCGCACCACCGGGCGGAGGACAGAGCATTGAGCCGTGTGTAAATGGGTTAGATTTTACTAGTATAGTTCCAATGTGCCCTCGCGTCAGGTACCTGGTGCGGCTGATCTCGGAGCGCGCGTCGGGCCGCGAGCGCGCGCGCCTGCTGCGGCTGGCGTGCGGCGGCGCGGCGGGCGCGGCGCGGGCCGCCGCCGTGCCGCGCCGCGCGCCGCCCACGCTGCTGGAGTGGCGCGCCGCCGCGCAGCGCGCGCGCCCCGCGCTGCCGCTCACGCTCTACGACGGTTGGTACTCGCGTTTCTAGTTGCACCCGCACGGAACTTACCTTCGGTAAAATATCTGTTGTCCTTTGATAATTTTACAGCACCACTAATATAAGATTAAATTTAAGCTTTTTATTACATGCAATAGTTTCAAGTTCAAGTGTCTTTACTTACATACCTGTATATAACATGACGTATTGAAAACCCTCAGAGAGCGTGCACACGGTGTGCGTGGAGTCGTGGACGACGTGCGAGCGCGCCGCGGCCGCCGCGCTGGCCGCCGCCGGCGTGGCGCACGCGGCCACCGGCTGGTCGCTCACCATGGAGCACAATGGCCTGTTCACCGGTATGATATACGTTGCCAAATTAAGTTCCAATATTAAATTACTAAATATTATTTCCCATTTTCGTTACAAATGCAATAATAAGTGGTACGTGTCGGCGCGCAGAGTGGGCGGGGTGCGAGTACGCGCTGGACGCGGTGGGCGAGCTGGAGGCGTGGGGCGCGCCGGGCGCCGCGCGCAGCGAGCCGCTGCGGCCGGCCGCGCGCGCCGCGCCCGCGCCGCCGCCGCGCGCCTCGTCCGTCGACAGCGAGCGCGCGTCGCGCCCGCAGGTCGCCCCGCCACGCCTATTTATGCATTAAAATCGTATTTAATTGTTATGTGGCGTTAGTATCTGATAAGAAAATAAGTGGATTGCAGACTCATAGAAAAAGCTGCCTGCTATTTCATTACCTGTTAAAAAGAAATTACCTAGTTCGATCGTTCACACATTTACAATATTGCAATATAAATATATCGGCACACTTTAGTAAAAAACATGTACCCTTATATTTTATCAGGTACCACCACCAGAACCACCAAAATCACGATCGCCTAGTATCCAGCGCATACTTCAAGACTCTATAGAGGAGAACATCTCCGAATACAACTGGAAAATGGAACAGGAGGAAACCCACACTTTGCCCAAACACAGCAACGAATACTCAAGAAAGACTTCCCACGACATTCTATCACGAGACTCTGCGTTGAATGAGAGGTACTTCGAGCAGACATCCGACAAGGTCCGCAGCAGGTCGTTGGACAACCTGCTGGGCGACAACCCCGCGGCGCCCGCGAGCGCGCTGTCGGAGCTGGGGCTGTCACAGTCGCGCCTCAACGAGCGCTACCACTCGGTGGAGCGGCTGGGCGGCGCGGGCCCGGCGCGCGCGCCGCCGCCGCGCTACATCAAGTCGCAGTACGCGGGCAAGCGCGCGCCCGCCGGCTCGCACTCCAGCCGCGCCTACATAGAGAAGAGCTCCGAACTCGGCGGCGTCAGGTGCGCTCGTCAACGACCTTCATTGGATTCCCTGAATTAAAAGCCGAGTGGTTCACGTTTTCTAATAATCAAATTTTATTTCCAGGTCTTCCGCGATGTCGGATACCTCGGAAGCCCCCAGCTTGGCGTCGCACGTTCGTCGAGTGCGCGTTCCGAGTCAGGCGTCCGATGTGGACCAGTTCCTGGACGACCTGTTCTCTCCAGTACTAGACCCCAATATAGACGAGATGTCCGATGCGCGCTCGCTAGCTGCGAGCATTAAGGGCGGCAAAAGATACGACCAATTCATTGACAGTGTTTTAAATTGTACATACAACGAACGACTGCCAAGCTTGAGCAACGGAGAAGGTATAGAGAGATTGATAAAAGGAGGTGGCAAAGAAGAGAAAGGAAAGAGCAGCAGGAAGGAATCGACGGCGGACTCCGTAGACGACTACATAACAAACCTCTTTGATCCAATTTTCATGAATGACAGTTTGAAGCGGTTGACTGACGGTGAAGGTCTTTCTGGTGCCATAAAAGGTGGTGGTGCGACGCCGAGAGCGGCCGGTGCGAACACGTCGGCTTTAAGCTTTCAATCCATGTCTTTACCACCCTCCATGCCCGCCATGCCCGCCACGCCCGAAGCATTAGCAGCAGCTCTGGGCTTGCATCTACCTCCCCCTGGAACAGTGGATATCAATGCTTACCATCAAAACTTACAACGAGCTTTCCTTCAAAATGCAATGGCACAAAATCTCCAAATTCAGCAGCAATTGTTAGCTCAGAACCAGGCCCTGCAAACCCTTCTAGCTGGGCAAGTAGTCGAGTCGTCCGACTCAGCACCCACGTCACCAGTTCGACCGTCGACAGTAGTACATGCACAGGTCCATTCGCCGCCACGAAACACCGTAAAATCAAGACGAGAATCAAATGAAAGTTCTTCCACAGGTGCGCCCCCGCCACCTCCCCCACCGATGCCGCCGCCGCTCCACGACATCGATCCGTCTGAAGTACGACCCTTCATGGACCCGTATGGTCGCGCGAAGACTGTTCGCATCGGTAAATGGAGATGGCCACCGCCGAAAGACGCTGTGGGGCAAGACATTAATCAGGATTTCACCAAGTTTAAAATGCGTCAGATACAAAGAAGACACACACCTCAAGCCCAAAGTAATGGGATCGAGCATGAGCCACCTCGAGGTCGATCACGTTCAGAAGCTTCACCCGGAATCGACTGGGAGGAATTCGAAGTCGATGGACAAACTTCGTCGTCGAGGGAACCTCCGTCTCAAAGAACTGCCAGGCGAAGTTTCGAAATAGGAGCGCAAAGACCGTCTCCCGGCAGCGTCGGGAAGTTGAAACTAAGTTCGGAAATGAGGCAAAGGTTGGAACGGGTAACTGCTAACCATTCCGTTCGTAGTTCGTCGTCAGCAGCAGAAACACCGCGTACCGTGAATAAGCTAGAGGACACAAGAAAATTAATGCTAGAACGTCAATTGGGCGGGGGGATGAGATGGGATGCTCCCCCTCCACCCCTGCCGCCGGCGCCGCCGGGGCCGGCTCCGCCGCCGCCCAAGTCCCCGCCGACGCCGCCCGACAGGCCGGCTCCGCCGCCGCCCGCGCCTGACATTGCTTCTTCTACGTTCGCCCAACTTCGCCGGGACAGAGACACTTTCGGCGTTCATCAGAACCGAGAAGCAGATGATCGACACGCATTCATAGCTAATTGGAGCAGTCGAAGAAAAGAAGAAAGCGAAGTATCTCAAGGAGATGACCTTGCGTCTCGTTTCTTAACTGCAGATCGCCGCGAACGGAGAATGAGGGATGACTGGGGCGACGAATCGGACGTGAGAAGTTACAACGACGACAACGAACAGCACGGTCGCGACGAATGGGACTCCGAATCCGCCGTGGACAATAGACAGGACGTTCGGGATACCTACTCCGGTAGGGAAGCGTCTGAAATATATGAAATACATCCCACGCGAACTGAACGACGGAAGGAAGACAACGAATTGGAAGAACGCAATTTTGAACGCAAACATTCATCTCCTTACTTCGATGATTTCGAGCGCTTCGATGGTCGAAAGAACTCTCGGGACATGCTGGTCGGCAGGGCGAGAGAGAGTCCCCGTTCCGACGTAGTGTTCCCACCGGACAATAACGACACGGCAAAGAGATCGGAGCGACCGACGTTCAAAACTCACATGGCTCAAAAGGAAAGAGACAGGAAATTGGAAGCCGAACGGAGACATTCCGTTTCGACCCACGTTACGGACAAAACGGAACATATCGAACGTAAGTATTCGTAGTTTTATGCATCCATAAACAAGATAACGTAGGTTATAAGAAGATTGTAATATCGAAAGTGCTTCTTCCTGTCATAATTGCAAGGGTGAAATATACGCAAGTACATATAGGCAAAATTCACATGACCGCGTGGTACTATGCGTCGCGCTGCGACCGGCGCGCACATCTCGTACCGCGCGGTTGAGGTTGTTCAAACTTGTGTAGACCTGATCAGTTATTGCCGCGCGGTTTGAGACGGATGGACGAACAAATCAAAGAAAAGTTGGTATAGCAGGGGACGATAAATATGCCAGACTGCCGCGCGTGGATATGTTGTCATGTGAAAGCTCCCCCGCGCGGCTAAGCACGGTCCATGTTAACTAAAACATATATGCATTTGGGTCATTTTACACTTTTGTCCCAGGCGACGTGCCCGCCCCCGCGGCGCTGCTGCCGTCCGACCGCGCCTTCCTCACGTACACGCGCGTGCCGTGGAAATTGCGCGTGCGCAAGGAGGTGTTCACGCCGCTCGAGACCTACAACGAGCCCGCCATACTGGATCTGCTGTATGCGCAAGTGAGTCCCTTGAAACTAACGCTTCCATGAATGTGAAGCACCTGAATCTTGCTGTAGCAAGATTCAGGTTGAAGCAAATTTAGCTATTGCTAATCTTCAAATTCCTCGAGAAATATATCGACTTTAATTTTATTTCTATTCAAAGATTTTCTTTTTACCTTCTGATGTGTGTTCGTACGTTACTTACATATTTAAGATAACGTTTCGTACAACAGATCGTAAGTGACATAACGTCGACGGCGCCGTCGCTGCGCATAAGCGCCAGCGAGCGGCGCGCGGGCGCGGCGTGGCTGCGCGCGCAGGCCGGCCCGGCGCGCGCCGCCGCCCGGCGCCAGGCCGTCGAGATGGCGCGCGCCTGGCCCTTCTACTTCGCCAGGCTGTTCTCCGCGCGCCTGCCGCCCGGGGACAGCGCCGTGCTGGCCGTGTCGCACAGCGCCGTCACCATCGGAGTCAAAGGTGAGATAACTATTACATGTTGTTACTGACAGACAATATTAATAAGTGGAAGTTAATATACTTACTATTAGTTAACTTCTGCGGTTTGCTAACGTAAATGAATGTTCAATGATACGTCTTAAATATGAATTAATTGACTGAATTAGTTTTTCGCTGGCTTAACCACAATGCGTGGTGCATAATGAGCGCCAGTAAGGCGACGGAGCGGGCAGTGAGTGAGCGAGCGGTGTGCGCAGGCCCGGCGGGGCTGACGGTGCGGCGCGCGCTGGCGCTGCGCGGGCTGCGCGCGGCGGCGCCGGCGCCGGCCACGCTGCAGCTGTCGCCGGCGCGCGAGGCGCCGCTCACGCTGCACGCGCCGCTCGCGCACCACGCGCACTCCCTTATCACCGAGTTCGCCTTGCAACACTCGCAGGTCAGTCTGCTCTAACCTCTATTTTGAATCTTCGCTTATATCGTTATTAGATCTTCACGCCGGGTCCCTTGCAAAGCCTTACAGACCTTACAGGCGTCCAGTACTAAACATCTTTACAGACGTACCGCGCTTTTTCAGAAAATCTGCGACATATTGTAAGGCATGAAATGTTACTTAGAGACAAAGAAAGTTGCAACAACTGTCTTCTACCAGTCCAATTCTGGACAGAAGGTTCTAGACTCTTTAATTATACGTAGGTATATAAATTCAAACTTACCTAGTAGAGTAATCGGAATTAATTTGAGTAGTTTGTATAATATAATACATATAAATAATCGTGCTATAAAATATGTTACATCAGTACTTTGTGGTCACTAATAAAATTATTATAACCTTCGAAGCGCAACAAGCGAATGGTTGTTACGATGAGCGGATAACAATAGATACCTAATGATTTAGAGAAATAGAAAAGGCGATAGTGTCGAAGCATCTACAAATTCAAACAACTGCTATGTCAAATGTTTTTATGTGTGCGTGTTTGTTATATTTAATAGGAATGGTTCTAGCCACTCACACAATACATGTGCACACGCAATCACACACAATCGCATATATATTAACCTTTTTTATTATTTTATTTATTACAATAATTTAAACTACATCTAACATTACAGGCAAGCGAATTCGATAGTGTAGTAGAAGAAAAAAAAGTCAATACACCAAATTGTTTAAATTACATTATGTTAAGTTCTTAAATTTTCTTATAAAAATATAATAATAATTATACAATTATGCAATTACTTCTTAATAGAAACGTAATATCACAAAAAACTAATGAATGAAACAAAGTTAATTAAACTTTGAAAATATGTCAAAAATACGAGTTATTTTACAAACGAGTACAATTTACAGAAAATTTGGGTGAACTGGTCCAATGTGTCCTTATCGCTAATGTATAACTGAGTCCTGTTTTTAAACAGAATTATCCTATTCCCACCTGCACCGCCTAGTTTTTGAACGGGCGAAAATAACTGATAGTAAAAACTGTACATCTTCTTGTTGTTCTTGGCATGATATAAACAAGCATGATAATATCATGGTTCTTATATTCTCTTTATATTATAAATAACCAGCCAGATATAAAGACCCGAGCTAGGGAGGATCTTAATTTGTTATTTTTACTCAGTTGATTTAATAAAAGTTGATTATATAAAAGTATATTTTGCGTGCACTTTGCTCCACCTCCGATTAACATTTCCTCATTGCGAATCTTCATTATAATGTTGACATTTTAAAATTGAGGATGACTGTTCAATATCATATATCCACATGCAACGAAACATATACTATATTTTCTCACGTTTAGGGACCAATTTGCTCTGATGAGTTCTGCCGCGAAATTATTAACGGTCGAAATCGAATGAGTCAGCATCAACCCGCGCGTCATTTAAAAGTAAAATCAATGTAACACTGTAAACATTTAAGCGATCGTTACTTCCGATATTATGCAATGTTTTTAATACATTGCCCAATAAGTAATTAGTGTTGGTTGAAGTGTACGAAGATAGCATTCAAGGTAATTTAAACTGTTAAACTAAATATATATATACTCGAGTATGTGGGTCATGTCGTATATCGAAAGTGTGTTACATATGTAATACCGTTTCTTAATGTTACCAATACGTTGATTTATATGTACTGTGTCCCGGTTGATTTAGTGATTAGTGAACCTAATTGATGGGCGGGGGGTCATAGGTTCGATTCTCAGACAGAACAAATATTTATTTTGTGATTATGAATATGTTACATATGTAGTTTTACAACCGTCTGTGTGTGAAGACATCTTCAATGAAATTCAATAAATAAGTAAATATCTTGGGACATCCCAAGATATGCATTCATTTATAGTATAGATGTGTTTATCGCGGATATAGGTACAAATTTTATAACGTAAAAATAGAGTACGTGGGAGTGTTCTACACTCCTCTGCCTACCTCTTCGGGTATTACAGGCGTGATGTTACGTAAAAATAGAGCAATCAACACTTTTAGAATAGTTGCTCAGTAGATAAATAATCTCACACCTCAAACAAATTCTATTTTGAAGTTAAATTGAAAGATCTTATAGAATTATGGTATATTTAACGTAACATCACGCCTGTAGTCTCAGAAGAAGTAGGTAGAGGAGTGTAGTACACCTCCACGTTACACCACTTACGTTTACGTCCCACTATACAATAGGTGGTGAGCGGTGAGCCTATTGCTATACACCGAAAACAAATTCAGACTCCGAGCCACTACTACACAATCTAAATTAGAAAAAACCAATAATGCCAGATCCGGGATATGAATCTAGGACTTCCCGATCGCCAATCACGCTTGCAACCAACGCCACCAACGACGGAGGCAATATTTATTTATTTTATTTGTACACCGTACCCAGAACGGATAGTAGTTCTCATAACACAAGCATTATTCTTGAGAAGGAACCAAAACCACGACCTGCACCCAGTCGTCAAGTTCACTAACCCCTGGACCAAGTAATTGCTCAATGTACGGCTCATCAGGTGGAAGTGACGTCATCTATCCGCGATCTCCGCATTAACCGCACTATCCATACGTTCAGTACTAGTTGGACTCCCAACGAGCCGTGTTATCTAAATAATTGGTGCAGTTATAATTGTTAGCTTCATCGACTGTATGCGACCACGACTACTCAACTCTTAACAGCTCCATCGAGGCACACATTAAGTTGAGTCCACATCAACTAGTACACGTTTTAAAACTTTCCTCATGTTTCACTTCCACATTGTTTAACATTGTAACATATCACAAGACAGTGCGCGCTATATTAACATTCCGATATGGCAGATTTGGTGTCTGCAATGCAACACCACGCCTTTATGTTCCTAACGTGGGTAGACAGAGTGGAGTGCACTCCTGCGTTTTTACAATTACGTTTATTTTCATTAGTTATGAGTGTTCACGTTGTTATATATCTACCGTAACATGTTTTATATATGTTTCACCCACATTAATAAAACATCATCTTGCTTGCATCATCATTGCATGCATCATCAATAAAGCATCTTGATTTTATTATCTGTCATGGTTAATATAAAAATCTCGTTTACATATACAATTTTCATAACTAAATGCCTTATGCAAATTTAAAAACTAATTTTAAATACATCAGACAGAGAAACATAATTAAATAATAATATAGTCTCTTCGGGGATTACAGGCATGATGTTACGTTTTTTTTTTTTTTATAGTCTCTTCTATGCGTGGAGTATTTAACGCGAACAATTGACGTATTGAATATACTCTTTTGTTATGCACTAACATACTTAAATACATAGCATACAGCTTTATGGTCGCAGGTACATACATGCATAATATCTAATATATAAAATTCTCGTATCACAATGTTCGTTCCCATACTCCTCCGAAACGGCTTGACCGATTCTCATGAAATTTTGTCAGCATATTGAGGAGGTCTGAGAATCGGCCAA
>DWDU01004309.1:0-10858 GCA_018245575.1 Jemadia suekentonmiller | reverse complement strand
GTTCTACTGCGTTTGTAACTTCTTTTGTTGTTTTTTCTTTTAATGGTTCAATGATTTTAAATTGGGTTAATTCTTCGATTAAAACTAAACAAACACTATTGTTTTTACCAACCATAGTATCCATTTGAAATCAACCAAATTCATATTTATCATGTTTTGCTTCTTCAATAGTTCTAAAATTTCTTATTTTTCCACGGTTATCAATTCTATTTTTTGTTTTATATTTTCTACCATGAAAATACAAATTATATTTCTTGAAATTTAAAAACCCCAAATGAATATATTTATATAAAGTTTTAAAACATACCGGAAATTTAATACCGAATTCTTTTTCATATTTTTTGCAAATTTGTTCTGGTGAATCATGAAATTTGTTATATTTTTCATCTATTCATTCTAAAATATTTAACAATAATGATGATTTTTTAAAACATTTTTGTCGTTTTTGTAAATAATCTTCGTGTGCTAATTTAGCATCATATTTATTATCTTTTAATCTTTTTATTTCTCGTCTAATTGTATTGCGATTTTTATGCATTTTTTCTGCTATTTTAGAGATATTTGGTTTGCCATTTTCCTTTTTCATATAATCACCTGCTAATAAATCACTTAGCATAACTCTTTCTTGAAAAGTAAAATGATGTTTTGTTTTATCCATTTTTATAAAAAATCCTTTCTTTATATCGTACAAAACTAATTATATAGTTTTTTGTTATTTTGGGCGAGCGGTTGATTTTCTTAAATTTTTGTGATAAAATGATTTACAAGTTAAAAAATATTTTGAGGTTCTTTCAAACACCAATTTAAAATCTTTACTCGGAATCTTAATAGTTCCTGCTGTATTCATTGTAAAAGTTTCCCCAGGAAGTTTAAACAATGATGCTTGCAATCGTTCTGGAATATATTTAAATAAATCATTATTAATTGTTAACATATTATCTTTTTCATAAATAAATTTATTACTTAATTTTATAAAAAAACTAATATCCTTATTTAAGGTCATTTGTTCTGGTTGTAATTCTATCCCAGCTGAAATATCTAATCCCATTTTTTGAAATTGTTTATTAAAATTATTAAGAATTACTTGGTTACTTAATAGTTTATTTCAACTATCAACAAGTTTATGTTCACTGTCAATTTGTCTTTTTGAATTATCAAATTTAATAAATTGATTGTTAATAAAATTTCAAATTGGACAATAATCAAACTGTAAAAAAATATGTCCATAAAATTCACTTTTTTCTGTTACAAAAATTCCAACAGTAAACCAAAAAAATATAATTAGTATTAGTAAAATCAGTAAAATTAATTGTTTTTGCATTATAAAAATTACTATCATCAACATAAACATAATAAATATCAACTCTTAAATTTTTGACAATATTTAATCCTAAGTTATTTTGTAAACCCAGCATAACATTACTACGAATCGATGGCATTAATCCATCATCGTAACCTCGAAGACTATTTAATCCTCATTTGTTATTAGTCATAATTGATTGTGGTTTTAATAAAAGACCTAAATTTTTTGTTTCTTTTTATCATATATTAGTTGAAATCAAACTAAAACTTGTAGTAATAGGAAAAATAAATATCATTAAATAAAATAATTTTCGCAATTTTATTTTCTCCAGTTTATCTTTTTTTGGTTTATAGGTTCAAATTCAATTATATTAAAAAAAACAAGATAACAACTAAAACTTCAAAAATAACTTGAAAATAAAAAATCTAAGTAGACCTTAGATTTTTTATTTTGTTAGGTTTATACTTCGTTTGCATTAACTTGCTCTTGAATACTCATATGATTAATTTTATAAGTTGAAATTCAATATGTTATTAAATAGATTTCTGCCATTAAAATAAAAGTAATTGGAATCGTAATTCATGGGAATCCAAATGGAATAATTACTTTAGCAATTGCAATAAACCCATAAACACCTAGTCATAATATTAGTCACATTATCCCAATACCTAAAATTCATGCTAGAAAAGCAAACGGAGTAAATATTCCTAATGTTAAACTATTAATTTCACGATTTGAATATCCTAAAGCTTTCATCACAGCCATAAATTTTAAGAAAGAATTAACAAATGATTCTGTCATAATATATACAATAATAATAGCAGTTATAATCGTAATAACAACAAAAATAATTGATAAGATACTTGAAATTCAAGCAAGTTTTTCAATAACTTGCGATTTAATAATTAAATAATCTGTTCCTCCAACCCCACTATTTAATTGACCATTCATAAAATCATTCATTGAATAGGAACCATCTGAGGAAGAAAGATTAAATCGTGTTGTTTGATCAACTTGATCATAATATTTACTAAACTTACCATTAAATCATAACATTGGATTATCATCTTTGTTATCATATAGTTCACTAGAACTTGTATCAAAACCAAGAATTTTATTAGCAATAACTTGATTTACATACGCTCTTGGAACATCATATGAATTTTGAATCCCAACAACTTTATATTTAATATTTTTAGTAATTTTCCTAATTTTTAATAATCCTTGGCGTAATGCTTCTCGATATCAGTTAGTTGGAAACCCGGTTGTTAAATCACCTATGCCATTAATTTCTTTATTAAATTTATTATCAAAAGGATGAATAATATAATAATCACCGTCTTCAGTTTCTTCTTTAGTGACCACTCTCTGATCAGCAGGACTACTAAGGTCTAACAAGCCTGGTAACCGATGTCCTGTTGTTGCAGAAATCGTTGAATTTTGAAATTCACCTTGTTTAAAAGCATCAACTGGTAATTTTAAAACAAAATTTTTAATATTATAATAATCTTGAACTTTACCCTTTTTATTTTCAAAACCAACACGTGTTTTGTTTCCAATTGTTAATTTTGTTAAATCAAGGGTAAACGGGTTGAGATTATCATCAGACCAACCACTTGGTAACTCATATGACCACGCTGCTTGATCAACAGCACAATGAAGTGCATCATCACAATATTGTAACTGCTGAACACTAGTAGTAGTTTCAATTATTTTATCTAACAATAAATTATATTTACTTTCTGCGGCTTTATTTACAACCATTGGAATAAAATCTGTCCTAATATTTAAATTTTTACTATTATCTAAAATTTTTTTAATTGTTTGATTTGGAAAAATAATTGTTTTATTATTTACATTAATTCCATATGTTGGAAGAATAAAACTTGAATCTGATATATTTGTTGTATATCCGGTATAAACATCTTCATTTTTTGAATTATAAGTTGAAGTTCCAAAAGTAAAATTAAATTGTAATTTAGCCAAATCATCTTTTAACCACATTGCTCGAATTTTTCCTGGCATAATATCACTTGTTGCATATTGTGCACAATAAGTCCAACGGTCAATAATATTTGGGTCTGTTGGATGAACTGGTAATTTACCAAAAGCACGTGGCATTGTTCAACATAATAAAGTATCAATTTGATTTGCAATATCAACATTTTCACCATAACGTTTATACATATCATAAAAAGTACCAATTGATAAACTTGCTCCTTTTCCAACCATAAAATTAAAAATAATCATATTATTTAATTGTTGTGCATATAAACGAGCATTTTTAGCATTAATATCATTTTTTGTTGATAGCCATTCTCCATTATATAAATAATCACTTACTAAAGAATTTTTAATTAATGGATATGCTGCCTCAGATGAAAAACCAGGACCATTCCAGTCATACATTTCATAACGACTAAAAGGAATATTCCCAATAACGTCTGTATATTCATACTCGTTATCATAATTTAAATTGGCATAATAATCGTTACTAAATTTATTGATTCCTGTTGGAATTAAAGTTGCTAATGTTAAAGATAAACTAGCAAAAAAAAATGTTAAAAAAAACCAACCAATTTTTTTCATTAAAACAGCCATCATCACGAAACGAAATTTTGTTGTAAATTTTTTAAAATGAAAAATATTACTAATAGAATAAACTAATTTTGAAGTTTTAATATTTTTATTTGGATTTAATAAATCTAATGGGCTGATTATTAATTGCCGAATTGCTGTTACTAAAATTGACAAACTACTAACAAGACCAATAATTCCAAAACAAATTGCAAATGGAATTAAAGAAAATGAAAAGTTAACTGGAATAACAAAATAACTATTGAAAACACTCATAATAGGTAATTGTAAAAATACACCAATAATTCATCCAAACGGAACTCCAATTCCAGTTACTACAATCGCATGAGCTAAATAGGAACTAGCAATTGTTATTCCACTATAACCATTTGCTTTTAAAATTCCATTTGCAATTTTTTGTTGATTAATAATTTTTTTAATTAAAATTACTAATGTAAAAATTAAAATAATTAAGAAAATAAGACATAAAATAATTGTAATCGTACGATAAAATTTAATTGTAGTTCCTAACAAAGAATAACGTAAGTAAACTAACTTTGTTTTATCACGGCTTTGTAATGGGGCATTTTTATCACTTAGATTATTTAAACTTCAAAAATCAGCTGCTAAATATTTTTTAAAATTTTCAAAGGCTGTATCTTTATTTTCCGGTAAACCAACATAATTAATATATAATGTAGAATTTTCTTCAATATCAGTGTTAGCAGCAATAGACTCACTACGATAAAATTTTTCAGAAACATAAATAATAACATCTGTTTTTGGATCTGGAAAAACATCAGTATCATAAATTGTTGGATAAATATTAGCTGGATCTCCACCAATAGCACCAACAAAGAAATTTGAATTTTCACCAATTGTAAGTTGGTCTCCTACTTTTAATTTTTGACTATGCGCAAATTGTGGCGTAATAACAACATACACATCATTAATTGCATTAGTTGGATCAAAAGAATCATATTTTTTAATAAATTTTAATTTATTATCCGATAATAATTGTGTTCAATTAATAATTTTATATTTTAAATTTGATGTTAAATCTCAATATGCATATTGTTCACGTAACTGAAATGAAAAGTTTGAAGCTTTAGCAACTAATGCATAATAGACTTTTGTCAAACCATAAGGCCCATAAGGTTGATTCCGAAAACTATTATTTTTATTATTTTGATTATAAAAATCATTAACACTAAAAACAGCGTTTTCAATATTATTATTATAACCAACATCAAGATTATTATTAATAGTTGGTGAATAATAAAGACTAATTTTTGTTAAAGGCTGTGATGTATCTTTTACTAAAAAACTTAAATCACCATTTAATTTTTCCTCAAATATTCTATCTTCAATGCTATCTTTAGTAGGGATTTCATCTACGCTTCCTCGTAAATCAACATCTTTTTTTCATTTTGTTATACCATTATTAACAAAATCAATAACAACATCTTTTAATTTTGTTTCATCTGTTATATCTGAATATTTTTTATTTAAATATGCAATAATTAAATTTATTGTATTTTGTGAAATATCACTATGCGTAAAATTATTCATAAATTCTTCAATCAAAGGTAAATTATTTTGATTAAAAAGATAACCTTTCTGATCATATAATTGTCCAATTACAGAAGTTTGAAAAGCTTCATTATTAACGTTGAAACGATATAAACCATTATTTAAAAAAATTGGTGCACTTTTATCAAGATCAGTAAAAATAATATTGCTTACTTTATTTGCTTTAGAATCAAAAGTAAATTTTATTTCAACATTATTATCCAAAGCTTTTAATGCGCCATCTTCATCTAAATGAACATAAGGCAATGTCCACTGTTCCCCATTAACATCAGTAATCAAATGATAATCATTGCTAAAAGCATATCATGGAGTAATTGTTTCAACATTTTGTCCTGTTTTCTTTTTACTGTCAAATCTTAATAAATAATCATAAGCAAAAGTTCCTTCCCCCATAAATGAATATGCATTAGATAAACGTGTATTAACAATTCACGAAGAAGTTGTTAATAATGTTAAAAGCGCAGCTAATATTATAAAAATAATTAACTGTGCTTTTTGCTTAAACATACTTTTTAATGTTTGTAAAAACAGCAACATTTTTTAGATCTCCTCTTTTTCAATTAACTATTAATAATAACGAGTATTGTTATAGTATCAAACAAAATCACTTAATAAATATGAATTTTTTGTTAAATCATCTTTAATCCCTGGATTATACAAGAAACGAGCTTGGTTATTAAATTGAACAACATAACTATATTTAATTTTGTCACTATTTGTTAAATATTCATTACCCATTCCATCATAATCAACTCAGTCTTGATTGTTTCATGTTTCGCCCTCTGGTGCAATATTATGAAGTTGTTTTGGGTCTTTTTCTTGTTCAACATATGAAGGATAATTCCCTGAAGCGGGATCAGTATATCCTAATGGTTTTTTATGACGTTCTAATTTAGCTGAAGCATCTTTTGGACCATAGTAATCTAATTGATAACGAACACCTGTTACAGAACCATCAGTTACAATTGCCCCTAATTTTGAACCATCTACACCAGTTCCTGATGCTGTAATATATCATTTTCGATCTAAGAAGATATTATCAAATCAATCTTCTGCCATTACTTTATTAACTTGACTTGTTAATTCACCAATATAACCATTTTGTGAATCTAATATTTGTGTAATAAATTTATGCATTGATTCATGATCAGGATAAGTATTATTTCCTCCATGCGCTCAAATATTAATGATATCAAATAATGACCCTTGTTTATATTGACCTGTTTGTTCATCAAAACCATAACTATTTAAGATAAACTTAGCATATTCACTATCAGGATCAACTGCCATTAAGTCCTCTTTAAAGCCATTTTTATTCGGTCCTTCATTATAAACATCATCAATTGTTTTAACATTATCAATATTTAAATTATAATCTCCTTCACTATCATTACTGTAAAATCAATTTGCTAATCCTGAAATTCCTTTTAATAAATTAAACAAATCAAAGTTTGGTGCGTTTAACATTTGCAATAATGTTCGAATTAAAGCAACAACACTATCTTCAGCAAAATTCCCAATTAAGCCTTGGAATTTTAAAAAACCCTCATAAACTGTGTTTGACATTATGCGATTAAATTTTTGAACATCAAAATTTGAACCTTCTTTTGTCAAAACTTCTGTAAATCAATTTCCTAAAACAGAATACCATTTTAAAAAGGCATTTTTATGTTCTTTTTTATCACTTGTTATATCTAAATATTGTTTCTCCCCTGACATAATCACGGTTAGAGATTTTGCCACAACTGGACTGTTAAAAATATCATAAAGTTTCATACTTTGAATTGTTTTATCAGGGTTATCTACTTCACCATCACTTTGTTTTTCAACATTAAGAACTGTTTTTTCAATAGTATCACGACTAAATATCTCTAATAATGGACTATTTGGTTTAACATTACCTGAATTATCAAAAAACTGGCTTTTTATTTGTTTTAAAATAAAAAACGGTGCTGCCAAAAAAATTCCTGCAGTTTTTTCACCAGAATAATTATTTTGAATAAATGGTAATAATTGTGCTAATGAATATAAAACTGATAATTTTAATCCTGATCCAAATTGGCCTAACATAGTGATTGCTTCATCAAAATATTTTAAACCAAATAAATCATATAATGAACTTGACTGGTTCGCCACAGCCTTCCCAAATTTAATTTCTTCACCACCATCTTTATAAGATAATATTGACTTTGTTGGTGGTGTTGAAAGTGAATTATGATATAAAATATTTGATACATAAGGACCCGATGATGAATAATAATAATTACTTCATCCATCCGTTCTGTTAATATAATTAATAACTGATTCTGATTTTTGTGACAATGTATTTGCTAAAGCTCCAGTATCATATTGAGCTCATGCTAAATTTGGATTTGCAACAAAATCTCTGTAACGCCCTGTTGCATCTGTTGTATTGCTAGGATGTCCTTGGTTAGCTTCTGTATTTCACTTTGAAAAATCAGTCATTGCAGCAATTGATGACATTAAATTATAATTATTTCGCTCTGGTTGATAATTATTATCTGTTGCTTTTCAAGGATTATAATAAAGATTATTTAATTTTTTATATTCTTCAACATAATCTTTAATTTTAATTTCTTTCCCGCTTTTAGTAGTAAAGACTCCTTTTAAATTTCTTTCAACATTGTTTAAAAAATACTGTAATGTTGGAAACCCATAAGTATTCATATTTTCATGACGACTAGCAATTAAAATTTTAGCAATTGTACTAGTATATTTGACTAAATTTCGAATTGTTGGGTCGATTTTATTAAGTTCACTATCAAAATAATTATTATTTTGACTATTTTTTCCTTTTGCACAAGAAACTACCCCTAACATACTTGCTGACATTAAAGTTGTAGATCCTAATATAGAAAGTAATTTTTTCATTTCATTCACTCCTTTTATATTTATTAAATTTTTATAAAAATAATTAATTTAAAAGTCAGCAGATAACATTAAATTATCATTACCTGCTTATAACCATTAATAAAAATTGTTGTATATTTAATTGGCTTATCCATACTTAAACAATTATTTTTAATTGCTAAAACAAAATATTTTAAATCATCATTGTTTTTTTTATGATTTTGTGTTTTAGCATTATTTTTATTTATTAAAACAACATTTCAAAAATAAATTCAAAGTAAAATAATTATAAAAATATTTTTAAAAATTGTTGATAATTTAATATCATTTATATTTTCAATAAAATATAAATTTAAAATTAAACACAATAATAATAAAATAAAACCAAACGATAATCTCCGAAAAATTTGTTTTACTTCCATTACGTTATTATTAATTACAATAGTACTAATTAAGCTTCCATAACCAATCATTCATAAAATTAAATAAAATGAGTTATTTTTTGTTTTTAAAAATGCATTAAAAATAAAAGTAAAAATAACTGGAGCAAAAATAATTAAAAAGAAAATAGCAATTAATTTATTAAATAAAATAATAAAATTAAAATATCTTGTCTTTGTTGTGCTAAGAAAGATAGCAAATAATAAAAAAATAAAATTTAATAAATTAATTGTTGATTTTTCTATTCATCAAAAAGAAAATTGAATAAAAATATTAAGAACAAGCAAAATTGATAAATTGCTAATAAAAGTAAAAATAAAACTAATAATTGCAAATTTAGTAAAGGTGTTATTAATATTTTTAATAGATTTTGTTTTTAAAAAACTAATGCGGATTAAAATACTAATAATGAAAAAAATAAAAATTCAAAAAAAAATTGATAAAAAGATATTATTTATAAAATTAATAAATCTATTAAAAGTGATATTAGATAAAAAATTTATTAACATTTTTTCTACTCCTATATTTTTACATAGTAATATTTTACAAAAAAAAAAAAAAAAAGCAAAGGGCTAATTTTCCTTTTTTTAAGAAAATTAAATTATTTAAGGTCAACTGAAGCTCCAGCAGTTACTAATTGTCCTTTAATTTCTTCTGCTTCTTCTATCTTTACTTTTTCTTTAATTACTGCTGGTAATTTATCAACAATTGCTTTTGCTGCCATTAATTCTTTTCCAGTAATTTCTTTAACTAATTTAATAATTGCGACTTTACTTGGTCCTGTATCTGTTAACACAATATTAACCTCTGAAGGACCAGCTGCTGCTCCTGCTTCTGCGGGAACAGCAGCAACTGCTGCTGCAGCTACAACATCAAAATGATCTTCAATTCCTTTTACTAATTCATTTAATTCCGATAATTTCATTTCTTCTAATGCTTTAATAATATCATCTTTTGATAATGCCATAATATTTTCCTCCTCATTAAGATTTTTCTATAAAATCTTTGAATAACATAACTAATTATTCAGTTTTTGTTTTAGCAATTTCTTTAACTGCTATTGCAAACATACGTAATGGGTATAGTAAACTTGCTCCAAACATTGATAATAATTCATCTTTTGTTGGTAATGCTGCAATTTTAACAATTGCTTTTGTATCTAAAACTTTACCCTCATAAATTCCAGCTTTTAATTTTATTGCTGGATGTATTTTTGCAAATTTTGCTAAAGTTTTTGCGGCAGCCATCTGTTCACCTGTACCAAACGCAAAAGCATTAGGACCTTTTAAAAATTGGTCTAATTCAGCAAATCCTGCCTCTTTAGCAGCCAAACTTACTAAGTTATTTTTATATACTTTAATGTTTACATCTTGTTTTGTAAGCATTCTTCTTAGTTCTGTAAATTCAGCAACCGTTAATTTTTGATATTCAACAATAACTGCTGAATTAGCATTTTTAAAGTTATTAACAATTTCATTAACAACTGCTGTTTTAATTTTCATTGCTGGCTTCATTCTTCGCCTCCCTATAATAATTTTAAAAGCAAACGCAATTAACCAAGTGGATTAATTGCCTAAAACATTATTTAAATAATATAAAAACATGTTATTGTTCTATATCTCAATAATGCCTCGGCAACATAATTAAGATTTAATAAAATCCGTTGCTGTCTATGGTATTTTGATGACTATGGTACAATACCAAATAATATAATATTATAATTTTTGTTAAAAGTCAAATAAAAAACGTTATTTTAAAAAATTTTATTAATCTTGTTTTACTTTCGGCTTATTTTCTTATACCGATATTTATTCCACAGTCATGTACCCAAACAAGATAGCCCAACTGCACCAGAAGAACTTAAAAAAAACATATCCTAAAATTTCAACAATCAAAGTGTCTTTTTGCTTTACTGCAGGTGGAACAACAAGTTCTTCTTAAACTTGAAAAATAAAAGGACCTTCATTATTATTAATAAAAATATTATCATTTTGGTCAATAGACTTCTTGCATAACCTAGTTATTTTAAAATTCCTATAAAATATATTTAAAATAGAAATTGTAGGGATCTAA
>DWDU01004308.1:0-10859 GCA_018245575.1 Jemadia suekentonmiller | reverse complement strand
GCTACTGCATCTTTTAAGCTAAGCACTTATGTTAAAATATAAATCATAATTTTAGGCCTTAGAACTATAGCAACTCAATGCCCTTGAACATTTTCATTCCGAGAGGCGTTCCTTGTGTAACAGTGGAAAGGCAAAAGCGTTGATGGTTATAATGCAGCATAACGTTGCCGCTACGCATCGCAAATCAATCTCTCGTCACTGGTGGGACATAACTAAAGCGGTCGAACAGCTATACAAACACAAGCGGGCGAATGCGTGTTTGTTAATGAAATAAAAAAAGCAAGCGATCGTTGGCCACTAACGGGATTTGAAAAAAACTTGAAAAATAAATGTAGAATTGTAATCATCACAGCCAGTCCGTCTGTGCTATATGATATTGCACGTATCATTTCTATGATATATTTATTTATTCCTCCGTAACAACTTAAGCAAGAGGTTACAGTTACAATGGTTTATTTGAAGACTAGTGACGTTTATCTTCTAATCTTTGAAAGAGACTCCCTGTTGTTTATACGTGACTATGAAACCAAACTTCTGAAGCGTGCCGGAATAGTTTCTACTGTTATAGTCGTGTTTATGAATGATTGTAACTTTTATTGTATGGTACGGTAGGGTTTTGCCGCAAACCCGCCTGATGGCGCGCGCAGACGTGTTCTAAAATGAGGCACGCTTGCTTGGTAAGAGCTCATTCAACAATTGCTTTGAGGAGTCCTAGGTTATATGTATTACGTGACGAATCAAATTCCGCAAGGTTACTGTCACTTTAAAGAAATCTTTACGGTGCAGAGATAGATAGAACTGTGGGAAAGAGCAAAGGCTAGTATAATTTATTTTTTCATAAACAACTAACAATGAAATAAGATAGAGAGAGAGAGAGAGAAGAAAACAATTAGAATTCGCACGAACGGATTCGCGTGTAAAATGTAGTGAATCAATGAATATTTTGAACAGGTCCATAGCCCACCGTCGCCGTCGCCCATCATCTGCAATGGCATCACTATGACCACGTATATTAACAATCGTATATCCATATAATTATGTATAACGTAGCATCTGATACAACTGGATATTTGCATAAGTAACATGTTGTTTGTTTTTATAGATATATTATGCGTATGCCGTTTATTGACAGTCCTGTAGGTATAGTGGCTAGCTGACACTGACAGCTTAGTCGAAGGATGTAGGTTCGAGTCCCGTCAGAAAAAACGTTTGGCCGATCAACTCGGGTGTAAATATTATTATTATCATTAATTACTAATGTTTTTATTACATGTTTCAATTATGTTCACAACATAATTATATTTATTGTCGTGATAATGAATGTAAGTGGGTACCCATTTCCATTAACAACAAAATATATAAATAAATGTTTTCATATATTTATGTATTATAAAAAAACGTAACATCACGCCTGTAATATCAAAGAGATAGGTAGAGGAGACACACGTCTCACCAATTACATTTACATCCCGCTCTGGAATAATTGGTGAGTCAATTTCCATATATCATGCATATATCCAGACTCCGAGCCACTACTAGAACATCTGATTTACAAAAATCCAATAGTGTCCAGAACATCTGAGTTATAAAAATCCAATAGTATCCGACTCGGGATTTGAAGCCAGGACCTCTCGATTGGCAGTCGGGCTCTCAACTGGACCGATTTTGACGGGACATTCACTGATAGCTGATGTAATAAGGAGTAACTTAGGCTACTTTCATTATGGAATTTTTTCAATTTCAGACGGACGACGTCGCGGACACAGCTCGTTTATTCTAAAAAAAAGAGTGAGAAACGGATGAGAGAGTCAACGTATATAAACTGAATCAACTCATACCAACAGTCCTGTTACTACAGTTATTGGCCGATGTCGGTTGCCAGTGTCTGGACGGCAGCGATCTTTCACGACTGCTCTGTGGCGGCATATCACAGACACGGTGTAAAGCGTCTGAGTCTAAGGTAAATTGAGACACTTCACAAAGCACTGAGACTAATGATAACCTACGAATTGTAAACAGACTGTATAAACTCTTCCAGCTCACCCTGTATACGTTTGTAAAGCTGTGACACACATTCCGGAGGTAGGTACTTGTGTCAGGGTACGGACTGCGGCACGAGTTGCCTCCGGAGGTTCAAACCTAGAGTTAAAAAGTTCCTCGGAAGCAACATATTGGCAACTCCTCTGATGTTCAGATGTCTCTCTATTCGCCACGCCAGCCACTTTCCATCAGGTGCGCCGTCCGCTTGTGTGCCGCGCATTATAATGTAACAAAAAGTTTACTTTCACTCTTAAAATGTACCTATATGTTTCTATGTATTTTTGTTTGAGTGCTGTGATACGGTTGTTCTTAGATTTTTTTGTATTACATTTTACATATATTTATATGTACCCTATATATATATTGATATCATTGGTTGAGTGGTTGCAAGCGCGGACTGCTGATGGATAGGTTCTGGGTTGGAATCCCGCCTCGGGTACTATAATATTTTTCTAACTTAGATGTTCTAATAGACATTTGTAGTAATGGGTCGGACTCTTGTTCCTTGCGTGGTGTATGGCAATACGCTCACCATCTATTCCATAGTGCGATGTAAACGTAACGTGTGGTGAAATGTGAGAGTGTAGTACACCCTTCTGCCTATCTCTTGTTGGAGAGATGTTACTTTTCCTACGCTTATTGTGTAAGTAAATATTTTTCTTCCCAATAAAAAAAATCAATCGTCATCGAATTCAGTGACATACACAATTCAACTATTGTTAATATAGCATAACTTCAGATCCCTTACAGGGTATGTAAAGAGCAGCTAGAGAGAGAAAGAGTGCTAAATATCTACATCACCACAGAACTGCCGAGTTTTTTCAATTTTTATTTTTGTTACTTTATGCCTGTTTCTTTGTTCCATTAATAAATAGATGAACATCTTCAAGACATGCATGTGTTTAATCTAGATCCTGCACATGGCGGGGTGAACGACCCCGGCTACGGTGACGACAATCTGCATTGTAACAGCACGCCTCGCTGTTTACGAGCTGCGACGCAGCCGCACTGAATAATTGATGTCCAGAGCCGTTCGCGGGAAAGTTTCTACGTATGAGTCACTTTTATGCCTAGCTCTGACGAGTCTTGTGTGCGCGCGTGCGTTGATAAATACGCGTGGATGTATTGCTCCATATTCTCGTCGGTTCCAGTATTATTATATACTCGTAGCAAGGTTCAGTACGGGCAGGTGAGCCGTGCTTGAGTTCTTAAGAAAGAACTTGGAACCACTCACAACTCAGTAGATGTCCAAGGAAAACTATACAATACAATACAAACATAATACGATGCATGGATATATTTGTATCCACACGGCACGCCGACGTAGCGTCGTCGCCACGTCGCCTAGAGTTACGACCGGAACATCGTATATTGCTCTGGACACATCATCGACACCGTACGTACTTTCATTTAAAATGCACATAGATAACCGAGCGAGAATCGAACCCTGTGAGTCGGAACCGTCTCTCCACCCACCGGAACGTGCGGACTTAACTGTTTCCAGTCTAGTTACAGGCGGTACTTGTTATATATGTATGTATGTATATGTGTAACGAATGAACTTAAGATTAGGTAAGTTAATGGACAGTTTAAGTCCCAACCTACTAATGACTGGCTCGTTGGTCGAGTGGTTAGTGAACCAGTCCGCTGCGCCAAGGGTTGTCGATTCGATTTCCAACCAGAACAAAAAATCGTGTGACGTGCACGCATTCCTTATACGGTCATTTAATTATTTGCGTATATTGGGTACTTTGGAAACTCTTATATGTATGTATATTATCAGCTGTCTGGTCATGATAGTACGGGCTGCGTGCAGCAAGAGACAAGACGGACGTGTGAGAATTGTCTGAAGACACTATTATTAGTATTGTAAATGAAATGTAGACAAACCACACGTCGCCACGGTCCATTTGACCGCGGGTTCAGTGGTTGTGGGGGAAAGTTGAAATGGATAGCACACGCTCATTAGTCACTATTAGTGACCATCGGACACTATTAGTCGTTGTTCAGTATTGAGTGACCACGACGTTTAATCATAGTGAAACAGATAATGCTTACATGTGTTTATCATTAAAAGCCACTGAAGCGATTCGCGATTTGCACTCAAATGATAAGAAACAATTTAATTACGAGACATTTACCAGTTTTCGTTAAGCTATGTCGATTTACCCGCTGGGATTGTCACTGAATCTTAACGCTTTGTCGACATTTGAATGGTAAATAAAGCAGAGTGAGATAATGATAATCAACTCGTATCTCCATTCGTACTGCAAACTGATATTGGAAGAGGACTCTGTTGTGGATACGAATATGAATTTTATCAAACACTAAAGATATCTGTTCAAAATTATAAACTGAACAAATATGTAATGTGTTTATATATACAACGAAATAAATTAATATACATGTGGATTATTTTAGAAGCACTAAATATATCGATATACCGGTAAATGGAAAACAATCAAAGATAATAATAACAATGGCGTCTCACACATACCTAACCGGTCTCACACTTAACCTGGTATTTTCCATTGTCCGAGGAATCCACCTCGCCGCCTTGGCTATGAGCTCAGTCTGGTGTTATCGCTTAGAATTAGTTTTGACGATCTTTGTGGACACATCAAATGGCGGTGTCACCTTCATAGATGAGTAACGACAGCGTGTCAGAAATGAAATGTGTCAGTGAGCTGTATAGAACATGTGTGTCCTTTGTAGAGGCTGCTTAAAATATCATATACAGTATGCTTAAAAAATCGTAATATACTTTCTATGCTTAAAAATCTTTTAAAGTAGTCGGATCTCATTTGTTAAATGCGGAATATTCGCCTGTCATTTCCAAAACGAGACTGCCCACCGAGAGATCCCCGGTTCGGTTCCCCGGTCGAGTGCCATTCGATTTTATAACACATATTTTTAATTGGAATTTCAGGTAGTGACTGGGAGTATGTCACTACTTGATGTTGTGGCCAATGTATGGGCTCACCTTCTATTCTACGATAGGACGTTAACGTAATCGGTCAAACGGTGTGTACTACACTCTTCAGACCATCTCATCGGGGATTAAGGGCTTGCAATTACATTTTTGTACATGTGTTAACAATGAATGTTCGCCAATGTGTGTTTGATGTGTGCTCGTGTGCCGCTTGTCCTTGTGTTCGACTCACCAGCATGGGTATGTTAGGCACCACCACGGAGTCGTCGTCGGCGCTCGCGCTCAGCTCCGGCACGAACGTGTACGAGCGGTGG
Source organism: Jemadia suekentonmiller (assembly GCA_018245575.1). Taxonomy (NCBI): domain Eukaryota; kingdom Metazoa; phylum Arthropoda; class Insecta; order Lepidoptera; family Hesperiidae; genus Jemadia; species Jemadia suekentonmiller. The sequence continues at coordinate 5,573 of DWDU01004308.1, read as the reverse complement.
TAGTTAAACGAGAGGGTGCCGTTCTCGTTGTCCGTTATGTTGATCTTCTCCCATTCCTCCCTGGGGGACCACAAATGTACACAGTTCAAATTCAAATTGCATTTATTCAAAGTTGGTTGAACAACCTAAACAGCCTCGTTGGCCGGGTCGGTTACAAGTGCGATTGCCGATCAGAAGGTCCCGGGTTTAAATCTCGGGTCGAACACTATCTAGATATTTCTGATTTAGATTTTGTAGTAGTGTCTCGTAATCTAGAAATGTGCCCCGTGTATAGCAATAGACTCACTAACTATTCCAAAGTGGGACGGTAACGTCACTGGTGAAACATGGGAGTGTACTACACTCCTCTGTCTACATCTTCGAGGATTACAGACGTGATGTTACGCAAAGGAGTCCATGAACAGACAGAGATACTCATTGTGAAGAATTTCATGAATATAAATATACTGTTGCGTCATAATATGATATAAACGAACTTAATAATTATAGGAAATTCTTTAATAATGTCGGTAAGACTATACGCACTGCTAGTGTGTTGAAAGATAATTGTAAATCATATAAATACCGACGTATAATATTACATTGAAAGACAATAAGTCTATTATAGTCCTGAGAATCGTCGCTAAACAAAATAATTACGCTAAATCGCGTGACTGGCTCGCCACTAAGATGCCTTTACGTAGGTACATAGTACAGGGTTGACAGCATAAGTGGTGCAATTCTCTGAGGTTATTTCAGCCATTATGAGAAGTTGACGAACTCTATTATTCTAAGACTTCACGGGCCTAATTATGGCGTAGCTTATTTTGCCAACAAAAAACATAATTCAGATACGATATGTATTTTTCTAACCTGTTTCTGACTGTTTCTCTAGTTTTTGTTAAAATGATTGAAAAAGATTCGGGGAGGAAGTGGAAGCGAGGGCTGGGATTGAGATATAACAAATATAATTAATGAAACGCTAAGAAAATTAAGCAAATATGTAAAACACTTGTTAGTTATCAAACGCGGCTTTCTAATGGAGACTCGTCAATTATTCACTATTAGAAGTATAACCGTAATTTTTATAAAGCAAGGAATAAATACCAAGGAAACGTTCTATATGAATCCTTCAACCCTTGTTGCACTCTGGAGTTGATTCCCAAAAAAAGTATAATAACTGACTTGAGTATTTTCCAAGAGCTAAATCTATCTTTATACTAAATATTATCATCAACAGCAGCATCGCATTTTGACAAACAAACATCGCAGACAGACAAACAGAATCACTTCAACATTTTCTATATTAATATGGAACAACAAACCTAATGTATACTAAGAGAATACTACTACAAAGCATATTATATTTAGGTACATATTTATAATTAACAGTAGGTATGCTACCGTTTTTTTAATAACAGTTTTTACACGCAATATTATAATAAACACTGTAATATAGTAATTATAAGCGATGACGCTAATATTCATAAGGTGTATATGGCACAAAGATGAAGATAACAAGTCACAAAAACAATAGAATGTGTTTTCCTACAATATATGTAATTTAAGTATAAGATTCACTATAGATATATTTATATAGATAGATATATATTTTTTTTCATGTCATATAAATCATTACTCTCACATTGAATGTCTTCTTATAGCTCTTGTAAATGTTAGTACTTCTTTTGTGCGCCTGATTTTATATACATGTTACTTTAAGTTAATGGATGCAGGTGCAGAGGGCAATTAAAGACATACCTATTAGGGCACCGTACAGAATACTAGCTGACGGGGGCGTTAAGTCCCCAAAACCGCGGTACATATTCAAATCACGATCAGATTTATTGCCACGAGATGACAAGTGTTACTACGACTGGTAAATAGATTATGGACAGTACCTACAGCATACCGGATGGAAGATGGCATTGATTCCATACAAATACACCACGGAGCAATTTAATCATTAAAACACCGCTAATTGTTACAAGAAACGACTTTAATGGTGGTGTTGTGAAAACGTACAAAGTAGATACGTGGAAATCATAACACTTCATCACACCACGCAGTTCGCACATGCGTAAAAAATGTCGAGAGCAAAACGCAGAGTCAAAAATCGAGCTCAGTGGCGTGCCACTGGAGAGGCCTGCGCCCAGCAGTGGACGGAAACAGGCTGATTTGTGACGATAATATTGCCTATATCGCCCCCGTGGTTATAGTTCTGACCCCTTCTAATTCTGAGAGGAGGCCCGACACCTGACCAACAACGAGACAACGAGGAAAACAGAGATTACCTTATTTCTCTTATCGCCCCTTAATACCTTTTGAAATGACACAAAATCCCTAATCAGTAAAACAAAACTGCCGCCGATTGATAAGCAAACGACTTCTATTCCAACGTGTACTTAATTGGAATGAGAATGACATGAAAATTATATTTTGATAGCCCGTCCAAATACGAGAAGGAATTAAAATACCAATGTACATATTGAGATAACTTCATTAATGTTCCATATAAAATAAATGAATGTAAAATTGTTGTCTGCCTCGTTGATCTAGTTGTTGCAAGAACGAGAGCTAAGCAACGGAGTTTGGGTTCGATTTCCTAGTCTGAAAGTAGGTAATATTGGGTCTTTCTTAATTGAAATTTTTAATAGTAACACGGAATGTTAATTTGTTCCTAGTCTATGTCAATAGACTCCATGGGACTATCCATTCCATAGGACGTATAACGTATCAGATATTCGTTGAGCTTACTGTACTCTGCTGCCTACACCCTCAGGCAAATACAGGCGTGTTATGTTGTGGAAAATTCTTGTGATCGTGATAAACACTTGTGTAGTGACCGGCGGGTACATCTACCGTCGCGGAACTTGCACGATTCGTACCAAACGTGTACTCGCGATAAATAAAATAAATATGATGTTTACACTTGAGTCAGTGGCTCTCAACCTTTTCGTTTTGACGGATCTGTCGATTAGAGACACGACAATGTAAGTAATTATAGAGTTGATGTGTAAACTCTATACGTATGTAAAAATTTCTTTTATCTTTCATTAATCGAATGACTATGACCTTGATAGATTTATTCTCACAGCAGTTTCTCCTGTTCAACACTGAGTGTTTGATGAGAATAATGGTGACGTATGACAGCCTTGCGAACAACTTCAAAAGGTTACACGTATTTAACTAAAAAAAAGCATTAATTTCACTAAAAAGATAAAATATTTATTAGGTACATTAAATTACTAATTCGCGGATCACGTAAAGTATTATATTTACAAACATTTAAGTTTAATTTTAACTTCGACCACATGTTAAAGACCACAGGCGTTGAGCTGGTATGTGGTAGCTGTAAATCGAAACATCGCACGGATCCCGAATAATTTGTATTATAGTATATTGGTACTGTATTTAATTATTTTTTTGGTTCGATATAAAATGACACTCAAGGTAGCTCAATCCCCAACCCGCATGCACAGCGTGAGGATTAGTTAGAAACCTGCTATGGAAAAGCATCAAGACGCTCATTGACCTGTGTACCAACACCAGCAGTTCACTGACACATGACCGTTTTCCAGGCTTCGTACAACAAATTCGATTGTATAATTTAGATTTGAAACACTAATAATAGACTGTTAAATTTTTGTACTTACCATAATAATGTTGATTGTTAATAACTCGTTAAGTAGTTTGAATAGCAACGAAATCGCCATAGTCATTAATATTAAATCAGCCAGAGTACTAAAAATATTTATAGTGACGAAAAATAGGTAAGTATACACTTATACAGGCGGTGGGAATATAAAGAAGCTGAAGAAGCGAATTTCAATATAAGCTGTCATCGAAGTTTATTTTTATTTTTTTTTGTAAAATAACCGCACTGAGTCCATTAGGGTGACCAAACTTCAGTTGTACTTCCACAGGACGGAATCGGAATCTTTGCGAAATTTTGTGTTCGGTAATATAAAATTAGGCCGTGGACATCAATGAGAAGTCTGTAGAGTCTGAAGAGTTTCATCAGTTACGCTTACATGTCACTATGAAATAGGTGGTAAGCCTATTGGCATCCACCGGTCACGTGGCCATACTCCGATCTACTATTAAAAAATCTCAATAGTACCCCACCCGGGATTCGAACCCAGGAGCTCTCTTAAGTCAAAATTAATAGAGATTATTTTTTAATTCATATTGTAAACAGTAGCTCTGTTTCACTGTCATATATTCCACGTCGAAGCCCACGTACACCAAATCCTTGCTCCGACAACATTGATTGAAATAATTAATGTTCTCATGTACAGTTTTATATTTCGAACAAACTTGTGAATGAATTGAATTTAGAATGGATGGCAGACTCAACAGTCTTCACAAATACAACAGTGTTGTCCTGTATAAGTTCCGACACGCGTGGTCGCCCCGGTGTCTGGTTATAGCGCAGTCAACCACCAAGGCCATGTGTATGACTATCTTAGTGGACATATGGAATACGACCCCCCCTCCCCACCTCTCTCTTTGTGTAAACCGACGCAAGTGTGTGCTAAGTACCAAGAATTGCTTTTACGGCAATTCGTAAAACTTGGAAGTAGACTTAGAAGAAATAAATAGCTTAGAATGTGTATGTGTATAATGATAACGATGGTTAAAAGTGTGTGTTATTTTCAAGCACAAGTGTATAGAAAATTGCGGCAGTTTTGTGGCATTAATAGACGTACCGTATGAAGGGGTTCATCTCATTCAAATACTCTTTGACAGGACGGTATACCTACGGTTCTTTACAGAAGCGCGTTTGCAACTTACATACGATCTACTGCTGAGCACCTCGGGCAATACTATAGTCGATATATTCTGAAACTGGAATTCAGACGGGTAGTAGTATAAATATATTGGAAAATAAAAGGTATTTCCGTATGCAGTAGGTAATGTATGTTAACCAACATTTGCGTAATTTTTTAATTTACCGCTGACCGTCGCAAATTGGTCGCTCGCTAGTTGCTCAATAAACGCAGGTCTTATTAAAATAATAGAAAATAAAAAAAAAATTAATCACCCTCCCCGAATTTGCATTATACGGCCTCCTTTAAGTAAGTACATATAAATTTAGTAGTTTCAAGTACCTAACCGCGTCAACGACTATTGACGAAATGCTTACACCAAAACGGCTTAGCAAAGGGGTGAAACATTACTCCTGTACCGCGTATTGCGTACATGTTTAATATTCTCAGGTCGTACGCGAGCAATATTATGTACAACGTACTTACCGTGAAATAGTATTTCTTATTATTCTAAAACTACTATATACTCTTATGTATCACAACGCGATTACTTATTTAATGTTGTGATTTAATGTGTTTGCGTTAGTCCATTGTTAGCTTGTTTTCTAGTACTGAGATTTTATTAACGTATTTACAATCAGTTGCTTTCGTAATAGTTTGCACAGTACAGAGGCATACGTAATTTTATTACACCGAAGATGTCCTAAGAGAAGGGCGGATCAAAAATAGATACACTGAATAAATGACACGTAACATCACGCCTGTAATCCCCGAAGAGGTAGGCAGAGGAGTGTAGAACACTCCCACGTTTCACCAGTTACG
>DWDU01004307.1:0-10862 GCA_018245575.1 Jemadia suekentonmiller | reverse complement strand
TATTCAAATAACATGGTATGAATCAGCTAGTAGCATCATCTAGTAGAATATTAGCAAACGTAACAGTGTTGACCATTTACGTTGTTTAAATAGTTTCAATATTTTTCAATAGATGGCAGCATCAATTTTATTACTCACTATTATACTTGTTGGTCGTTAAGACTATTAGTCAATAAAATTATAATATAACTATAAGATAATGATCTAATTAACTCCGATTTAATATGTACGATTTATAAATTATATATTTGATAATAGTTTCAATAGATGGCGCTAGTTTAAATAATTTCCATATTCGTCATCAGATGGCTGTACCGGCTGCATAATTATCTCAGGCGTGTACGATGTTTCATCTAACATAATGATACATAATATGTAAATACTTTCACGCCAGGACCCTTATGATTTTTAGTTCATAATATAAACTTTGCTATATGATCCGCTTAAGACAGGACAATATTAAAATAAAAAATTCTTCATCAGTGATGCTGATGTCCTTTTCTGCTTTTTACTGACGTTTTATTGTTCGCCACGGGTTTATCTTCGTGAATGGGGAACTTCCTCAGTTATATTTATTAAATTAAAGACAATATTACCCTGCCTTGTTTCTTTTAAGGTATGTATATAGTAAATATCTAATTACACGACTTTAAGGGTTCAACAGTGATCAGACACCTGTATTTCAATTCAAGCTAAAACTTCACGTGTAAGCCGAAGCTCATAAGTACTGCCGTGTAACTATTGCTTAGTGTGTTTGGACGTCTGCCTATAAAAGCTCAAAGAAGAATGCAATCGTGCTTGGCGTTATGCAACAAAAATACCACAAGCTACAAATACCCTCTGGAAAGTTCTACAAATAGGAAAATTATTTTCCTGGGTGTAAACAGACACTTTATCGTTAGCGCTGATTTGAACTTGTTAAAAACAAAGTATTTAGGTGGAGATAATTTTATGTTTTCTCGTATTCAAATCATAATAGTAAAAGAGCAGGGAAAAAAAGATAACGTAGGGGTGACAATAAGGGTTGAAGTGACAAATGTGTTGGTCGTTATTTATCGATTAAGTTAATGCTGATCCAATGGCGATAATCAGCGGCTGGCAACCCTTTATCTAGTTGACACCGCCTTATCTCGTTAGCGGACCGTTATAGCTTTCTCTACTAGTACCTACCTATTTTAGTATTTTGAATTTGAACTTGGAATTTTATATGAACCCAAAGTACTTTAATACAAACTAGTTTGAAATGCCAGTTGTCATGTGTAACGACGTATTTTTATGGTCAATTGACAAGTTATCTCAAATTATTTAACTTTTAATGTTACGGAAATAGTCTGCTATCTTAACTTTGCGTGTCATGAAAATACATAGCATGCATGAGAGCGACTCGATCATAACAGTTGAAAAATATACATCATTAACAGGTTTGTAGTGCCACTGCCACACACGTGCCTCGCCAGCAGCCGGCTGTGTCTTAGTGCATATCGTACATACTTACATCTCACGCCTTATAGACCATTATGGAGATCTCTAAGGCGAGCAAGTTTAACTAAAAGGTTTACGTTTAGCAGTGATGTTTAATACTAAAAAGGGTAAAGCTTATTCTTTTTATTATTCAAATTTGAAAGTGACCTACGCTATTATGTCCTGTTAATTTCATTTACATCGAACTGGTTCACACTTAAAATATTTATAGGTACACGTAACCGTATTGCATTTAAAATTATAAAAAACAAAAGACACGTTCCAATTGAATAGTAACATTTGGTTTTATCTTTTATACCTTTTCATTTACCTAATGCAAATCTGCGATCCCCGACCCACTAGCCCAGCGTAGGGATTATGGGGATAACCCCTCAGAGGAGGGCTATGTTCAGCCGTAGACTGCAATATTCTGATTAAGATAACTATAAAATAAACAACTGTTTATGAAATGATTATTTTTTATGTTTACTGACAAGCAGCGTGGCAGCGTGATTTTTAATTTATATTATGATTCAATTTACGTTGAAATACATTTCACTACTTATTTTGAATAGTAACCAAAAGATATATTATATACACACTTATTTTGTCAAAGATAATACACTTATAAAATAAAGAAACTAACTTTGCATAACATGTCACGTCAATTTTGATAACCTAAAAAAAAAGAATGTATCAGAATTCTGATTCCTGAACTCTCTAAAACATTTGACGCGGTCGGTCGCAAAAACAACCCCAATTTCTCAGAGTTGGAATCCTGATAAACATTTTATGACAAAATAATAGCGGTTTGGTATCTTTTGAAAAAAACGTCAAATTATAAAAAAAAACAAGCTCCAGCGCAGGTAGGGGAATGCGGCTCTTTCGGTGTTTTTCGCTACTTATTATAGGGAATCTTACAAAGCTGTCTTTATGCATTGTGCAACAACAATAGTTAATAATATTTGTTAATTTGCTTTCATGAAACCGTAATTATAATATTTATTTAAGATCAACTCAGATGCCGAGGGAGGCCAAGACTCACCTATCTAGACCAAATAACGAAGGGTTTATATAATGGGGACGTTAGAAGTCTCCGAAACCGGCGCGCGTGTATGAAGACAGTGGTGAACGTGGAAGAGGCACGACAGGTGTGCAAGAATAGAGATATTTGGCACTCTGTGTTTTTTGCCTACCACCCAAGGAACCTGGCGTGATGATATGTACCTATGTATTTAACATGAACTTAAGAAGCAGTGGCAAAATTGTAATCCTTCGGGACATTAAGTGCGTTTTTAAGATTAAATATCACTTGTTGCGGTGAAAGAAAACATCTCGTAAAAACCGTCGGTAATATTCTCAGAATCATAAATTGGCTAATATTTTTTAATAATAATAGCAAAGTAATAGGAACAACAATTATCTATTTAAACATTAGGTACCTACTCTATTTCTTTTTTGGTTAGGTATTTTAGGTTTTTTATGTTTTTATTGTCATTATATCGTCACGCCAGTTATTTACGGGCTAGCCTATATCACTGAGAGCTAAATGTCTCTATCCTTGCATAACTGCCCTGTTTCTTCTACATTCATCACACTATACACGCGCGGCCATTTCGCAGACTCCTGACTGTCCTGATAATCAATATCTGACCGTCGGATATGGTCGAAATAGGTGTTTCTGAAGTCAGTTTTTTAAATTTCAATGTGTATTTTTATATGTATAATCTTACAGTTGGTCTGCAATAACTGTCACGTCCATTGTCATATTGGTAACAGTTAGGCTAATTAAACTAACTGTTGTCTGCTTCAGGCGATCGTAATCATAATGACATTGACTCCTCACCCCTTGTAATTATCATACTGTGGATATCATATTACGTAATCACTCGATATTTTTAACAATATTTGTGCAATAAAATTCATATTTTAATATGAATCTTGAAATATTTTTTTTAAATTGAAAATGTATAGCTTGATTCTATGTGCTTGAGTACCTATTTTGTTACTTATTGTTTAATAAGTAGATATATAGGTATCTATGTTTTATGAAGGGACGAAGAGATACAATCAGATTGTTTGTAAACTAATTATTTAAAGTGGGATTGAAAATAAGGTTAAAAGTGCAGGTACGGCTTTAGGCATTAACATACACTGGATTTTGTATTTATTTATTATATAAAAATAAATTTAATAAATAAATTACAATAGAATTGTAGGTGATGTTTTAAGAAATATAGTTTATGTTCACATTTTTATAGAGCTCACTTATTTCTCACGTAAATTAAAGATCATGTTTTATCGTAGGACATCGTAATACTACCCTTCTACCCCTTGCAACCATATTGTAGCAGGGGCAATATGGTTGACCTTACGTTGTACGGCGAATGGATTCTACCGTAATAATAATATTACGTATATATACGTTATCTACCATTTATTTCACTTTTCGTACATGGAAGACAACTTCATTTATTTATTTAATCTTTATTGGTAATTTAGATCTAGGTTATAAAGGGCGGATTTAATACCTATTGGCATGAAAACGAATATATATTTTTATATCTGAAAAGTAACATTGCAGTTATAGTGCTCTTCGATAGAATAATGTTTCACAAAGCAAGAATTTTTCAAATTATAATACATAAATCATTTTAGTGTTTTATATGTGTAAGACTTTTATCAACGTAGGACTTGGGAAAAAATTGGGATGTTACTCAAATATTAATAATTTCTACACTACTACTGGACATACTTTAAATGGCGAATCAGCAGTTAAAGCTAAACTTTCCATTACAATACTAGAAATACAAGCAAACATTACTAAACGCAAATTCAATTGCGCTAATTCTATAACTATAGATTCCCCTATGTACTCGAGCTTCGATAATTAATTAAATTAAATTATTAATTTACGTAAGCTGATTCTCGATGTTATTCCAGAAACGTCAAGTTTTTCCAGCGCGTACAAAAACGGAGCACGTGCAGGAGTCAGGTGGCGTGTCGCGTGGTAACGGCCCGTCCATATGCCACCAGCGCGCCGGAATTGGATGGAATTACCTTTGCACAAATGGGAAGCGGATCCTGTTCGTATCTTTTGATTGAAGTAGATAGAGAGAGAGGAAGACATTTATGCAGATTTATCCTTCTCATTACTGGTGAAACGTGGGAATGTTCTACATTCCTCTGCCCACCTCTTCGGGGATTACAGGAGTGATGTTACGTTTTTATCCTTCTCATTTTGTGAGAAGATCACTGTCAAACAGTGAACATGAAAACAAGTTTTCTTTAATACTTCCTATAATTATTTTCTTAGCCAACACTGAATCTGATCTAGGCAGAGCTAAATGTTTGACTGCTAACATTAATCTCCAATCTGCCTGTCCAGCATGACGATTATTCGCAAAAATCGACTTAGGAAACGCCTATGTCGAGCAATCGACTACGAAAGGCTGATGATGATGGTGTTAATGACCAAGCTTTACATATCACGGTACATGTATTAAATATTGGTGTAAGTATTGTGGAATATATATGGGATGTCATGGTGACTGACCATCAATTTACATATAAACGGTACACCACCCTAACGGGTTCGCGGTACACGTAAACTATCTTTTGGTCTTTTAATTAAATCTAGGTTAGTTTTTTTATATTTTACTACACAGCTCGTGGCATATATTATGTCGTTTGGAACACTATCACATTATTTTGCTCATAAAAACATTATTATGTTAATACTTAAATACGAAATACAACAGATAAGGTGAATTCACAATGTAATCAATTGACAATTGCAATTAAATTATTTTCTGTCTTACATACAGTTGTTTTATAAAAAATATCTATATACGAATAGAGAATAAATAAAATACCTACATGTTAATCAATGGATATTAAATATTAAGGTAACGACAGGAAAAAAAAAATTATGGACACGGTTTCATTTAAATACTAATATTATGTCTTTAAACCAAAATAACTATTGCCCTGTACAATGTTCAAAAAGAAAATTCACATAGCGTCATAAGGCACGCCCTGTGAGGCGCGCAGGGCTGAGGGTGTAATTGGTCCTATCATGGGAACACCATATGTGCCGTCTGACCGTTTGCCTATAGATACATCTTTGCGGTACTTTCCCAAGCAAACCATAAGGCACGGTCACCAACCGTGACCTCATGACTCTTTGAACTACTTAAAATTGTCATGCGAAGTTAATTTTAAACTTTTTAAGCCATGCACATGCCAGTAGTTTACAATTTCATGGCCTTTTTCATTTTTATAGCAAATAAACACATATAAATTTACGTATTTATTTAAATGATAACTGGCCACTGCAGTAGCCCATGTGTACAACCGTACCAATACATTTCTATATTAGATTGTGTAACTTTCTATTTTTTTTAAACATTACACATTTATACCTTGTAAATATTTTCATAAATTTTGTTTGTGATTTAAACATATAGGTACCTCTACTTAAGAATACTTTTTCGTCACGTTTGAAACGTCGACATTTATTAAATGCTTTAAAACTTAGCTAACTCTCTATTTAAAATGAAATCTTATCATCTGAACAAAACAGCACCAGTTAAGACTATAAAAATCACAAGTTCAAATTGCACTACCCACTTCTGGTATTATCAACGGAAACATGAAGAAGTCATCATCACCATCTCGAAGGGACGGGAGATCGGGACTGAACAAAGCACCAATCAGCCGCTACCGTCATAAGAGTAATCGATTAAACAAACATCCGCCGGAATCTTCTTAGCGCTATAAATCAAAATGCATGATTGGATGCTGCGCTATAGACGTAGAGTTCAGTAGAATAGACAAAGACTTTAAGAAAAATTTATATTTATAATAATTTATTGGTGTTTCAAATTAAAACCTTTATATGAAGAATTAGAAATGAATGCATGTTTAGTATTTATTCCTTTGTATCTCATGCATACAAATTGACTCCTTTATTAATAATCTGCTGCTAAATAACATCTTAAAATTGAGTATTCAATTATGTTACAATTTAGATGAATATTTTTGTACAATTTAGGTGTAGGTATATTTAAATTCTTAATGAATTTTGTTGAATAAAGGTAACTTTATTTAAAATTGACGCGTTAATCGAAGTTTGTAAATGTCTTTCTCTTGCGTAACTCTTTAACACCCAGTCTCTTTCGCCAACCAATTAAACGTTGGGTGTCTTATTGGCTTGTAACAGTGCAATCTGATTTTTTACACTGTTGTTGCATTTTATTTTTATTACACATAATGATTTTATTTCTAACACTCAACAGGCTCCAGTCTTATATCCACTACCTTACAGCCACGTTACATCGATTCATGGTAATATTATAAATGTGATATTTGTTTTCTTTTCCTGTTAATATTGTTAAATGAATTGAATTTTTAAAGTGTGAAATGTCTATAGGTTTTATAATACATATAGGTATGTGTTGCTAGATCTTATCAATAAATAAAAATAAGCTCTGTAAGAGGTAATATTTAAGTTTTGGTGTGAATAACGCCGCGGGCATCGTTCGTAGTAACCAAAAATATGCACGATTAACTTGTAAATATTAATAAACTAATCATGTTATAATCATTGTCAGCCTATTACAGTCCACGGCTGGGCATAGGCCTCCTCAAATGATCCCCACACTGGGCATACGGGTTCGAGATGGTAGTGCACAGCATCTCGCACCGTCTTCACTGCTGCCCATAGGCGGCCAGGTCATTTAGCTGTACCTAAGCAGCCATACCGCGATTTGCCAGCGCCGGGTTTAGTCGTCTTTTATAGCGCCCTGTATCCCAACACGCGGTCGAGGAATATTGTCCTCTCTTGCCCGAAACGGATCTTTAATAAATATTACAATATTAATAAATAATAATTCACATACAAATGTTAGCTTCGCATATATTTAAAAAAACAAGTAGGTACTTACCCTGAGATTTCAATATTGTATGTCATTATCATCATAATCGTTATCCTATCACAGTCCACTATTGGACATAGACCTCCCTCAAAGACCGCCATCGCGCCATGTCTTCAATACTAAATGTGATCAGACCCAAAGTTGTTCCAATAAGAAACTAAGTAGGTATGTATAATGCATCAAATTATAGTCTCGCTTAAAAATCTGTACGTTACAGTTTTTTTTTTTCGCTACCCTATAAACGTACCCTTACAAAATATCTTCTTCACTCGAAATTTAACAATCTAATTAACAAAAAACATTCGATAAGCCATTTTTTCACACGCCCACTGTTGGTTTTAAAATTATACCACCTTCTTTTATCACGGCGTCTTACGTAGCCTTTAAGTATAAGACATAAGACTGAAAACGATTAGAACCGAATGTTATTGAGAGATAATATAAGAATATTACTCAATCGCGTTTGGGAGTTTAAAAAATGGCGCCAAAAATTACAGACCGCGCTTTATAGACGCCATTTTGTGAAACTATTTTATTGATCCTTTTTGTTGTTTTCGACCAGTTTTCAATAATTGTAACTGCCGTTTTAATAATCATGGGTCATTCAAATATAGTAGTAAATCAGTTGGAAAAAATAATTTGCTCTCCTAAGGTTGATTTGTGACCCGGCATATTTGTAAAATACGGAATTTAATTTCTTTAAATTTGTCTTTATGTAAAATAAACATCTGTAACAACGAATGCTTTCAATAGTAGGTAGGTAACGGATCAATTTGCTATTTAATAAGAGATAGGCGATATCCCACTAAGCCTTATGAACAATGACAGGTTCATTATTAGCATCTTCATCAATCCTTTTATATTTTAACTATTGGAAACGAGTCCTGTCTCGGACTATGACAGATATTGTTTGTAAAACGATGTGTGCCAAGATTTGAACCCAGGACACCCGGTCTGGCAGGCTGAATTCTGGACCTCTAGGCAATCACACTTTTCCCGTATTATTCATTTATATGAAACATTTATAGCCGACGTAACGCCATTATTGGCGTGGTTTCATCGTCGTCGTCGTCGCTGTATGGTGGTATATAGTATATACATATATATATGCAGTGTATATGTGTAGTGTATACGGTGTGCCACACTGCCATCACAAAAATGACCGATTAAAAGAATTGCGGTGTCGCAATTTTTAATAAATATTTGATTTTTTTATTATTCTTGTATTTAATGAAAATATATGTTCTTTAACTAAATCGTCATTTATTTCAAAAGCAATCGTTTTATTATATTTATTTATTATGTCATATATAGTTTCTCTCGTAATTTGTTTTTTTTTTGAATAGGTACATGACTAATAGGTATAAAATAATTTCGATGTTTCACATCTGCTAGGCGTTTCATGACGGTTCATTGTTTTTGTTGTATTATATAAATATAATGTAATGATAATTTATTTATAATCAATTAAACACTTGTAATTAACCTGCATTATACGTTTTTTATAAAGGCGCGTATTTATTTTCATTAAATTTTATTCATACCTTAAGAATTTTGTCACAATATTTTAAAATCAGACAAGAGAGATGTAATTTGTGTGACCCAAAAATTAAAAATCACGTGGAAGCATCTGACGATGTTAACAAGGCGCCAAAGTAAACAATGAAAAACAAAAAACAAACACTCTTTAATTCATTATTTACACGCCGAAAATCGATTGGGCACCGCCACGTTCTTAACCGAAAATGTCTATAATCGGACACCGAACCCGCGCCCGATCGCACCCAATAATCAGGCATAATCACTTTTCAAATTTTGTACGGGAAATTTTGAAAAAAGTAAACCTACTAAGTCTCAAAACAAATAATAAATAATGGATGCGTATCGTACTATCTGTTCCAATAATGTATATAAGTATTAGGCACTATGTATAAGCGTAGGTTTAATATTTAAGACAACATTTAAAAATGCAACCAACATATGGTGTCAGTTAGTTCAGTTAGCGTAAAATAATAATATTTGTATTTGTTCTCAATAGTAGAGTAATTAATGGGTTATGCTTCTATTTTTTTAATACCTTGTCAAATTTTAATATTAGTTCCCTTCCTGAATTATTATCTTGAATAATCAATTCGCACTCGCACACGTGTGAATAAAACAATATTCAGCTTCTTCTGCCTTCCATCGATTAAAAAAAACTTTCGTCATTGTAGTAGGTAATAAATTTTTTTCATAAATCTTCTGTACGATGTAGGTACTTACGATCTAGAAAGGTTATTCTAGGTTGTAATTTGAAATAAGTAATGTATTTAAACATTTTAAACATGTAATTTTAGGCAAAAATAAATATGGCCAACTTTCGCCTTTTTTTTACGTAACTATTAATAACCAGCCGATCCAAGTTTGCAGAAACTGTCATCGAAAAACAAGCCACAGATGAAATCGGTTATTAAAACAAATAATTACGACAAAAACCGGAGAACACAAAGGCTTTTTTGTCATCTATGACTAACAATATTTTTAAATGAAGCGTGTCATAATTAGCCAGTTACGAACAAGCGACAAATTTCTTTTAAATATCCATTTTAGTACTTATTACAATGAAGTAGGATTCAAAACAGCGTCGTTCAAATTTTTTATTACGAAAAAGGTAAGTTTGCTAAAATTTGTCGGCAAATTGAAATGGCTACCATAAATTGACCATATTTTTAATTCTATCTTATGCTACGGTAATAAGGTTTCTTTCTCGCTAATATCACAAAATTAACCTCAAACTTAACCAATTGCAATAGATCTTTATGCGGTTAGCGACAAAGACAGTTTTTTTGGACAAGTTTGTGTCTCGTGCGGTGGTCGGCGCCTGCGCACTGACTTGCAAATTCAGTTTTTGTTTGACCACCTATTTGTCATTATAATATTGCGGTTAGGCTGTAAATAATCCGCTAATATTGGTTTTACGTCGATCTTATTATGCTTTGAGGATTTCCGGCTGTTCAGTATATGAGTGTCCATTATAGAAAATGCTCTCTGACAGCTAGACATTTTGTGTTAGACAGCATTTTTTTCATCACTAAAAAGTTTTTTGTAATAATATACGTAACTTCATTTTAAAACAAGCAGATCGATGTGTTGTTTTCCATTTCTTATCTTATAAAACTTTAAAGCGATATATAAATAGAATTGCATACAATCTTAATATATTATCCACATAATAACTATGTGAGCTATATTTATCTCCACAGTATGCTACTGCACTAAAAAGTTATAACTATGTGAACTGTTCTACCCATGTCTAATTCTCAATCTCAAAATCTGGCTGACCGGTTTTAGCTTCTTTTTCGTCTGATAAATCTATGTGTAGATTAAGACAGTAGGACAAACAGCATTTAAAACTCCTCATTAAATTCCAGCATGAGTCCAAAATTATATGCCTGCAATGGGTACCATCCCATGTTGGTCTAA
>DWDU01004306.1:0-10862 GCA_018245575.1 Jemadia suekentonmiller | reverse complement strand
GTAACTGGTGAAACGTGGGAATGTTCTACATTCCTCTGCCTACCTCTTCGGGGATTACAGGCGTGATGTTACGTTAAATAGAAGTCATAATGAATATTATTTCGGTTGACAAACATTTAGCAGTTATAATATATGGCATTTTTCTAAAATGTGTATTATTCTCAAAAGCTTGCAAGGAGTATCGTATCGTTGCTTGTAAATCGGCGGAACGATCGCTGATTACAGCGTAGAGTGACCATGTACTAGGATCTGCTTTCGTACACAAAAGCACATTGGAAATGTTCTCTGACAAACCTACTGAACATATAACAAGTAGTTAAGAATAAATACCGCCGGGTATCCAGCGTGATGATAATAATAATAATCGCAACATAATGTAGCTCCCGGTAAATAACCCTTGTATTCTATCACTCTTAAAACATTTGAACACTGTTCAGCGTTAAACCATAAATACATAGCCACAGAAGTTATTGCTATTTGGAGATGAAGAGTTCTTGTTGAGACCACAATTTTAATTAACTTGGCAAACAGATAGACTGGCTATCAGATGGTGAAAAGACCCCATCGACATGTGCTACGTCAGACCAGTTTCCAGTGCGTCGGCAGCTTTGAAGGAAATTTCTTTTTTGTGCCACTACCAGATAGGTACTACTATGAATTTAGTGGCGTCTTAACATCGGATCCTCTACAAAATTCCCTATACGCCTAGTGAAATATATTGACATATTAATCAACAGATTGGAAACATTTACCCAATGTTTGACGATAAGTCTATAACACGAGCACATTAGTAGTAATTATTTGAAAATGTATACAAAACAACATGTATCACACACAAATAAAAGTGCACGTGTGTAATATATAAATATGTCCTCAAATTGTGAAAATACTATTTGGTTACGGAACTGTCATGGCGTCTTCGACAAATGGCGGGAGCAATTTGTCCCGTGGCTGTTGTGCGCGCGAAACGCGGCGGGCTGCGTTTTAAATATGGCGCCTGAACAACGGTCTGCAACATGTCAGAGTAAAGCACTGTCATAACATACTGTAGCTGTCACTGTATTTATGTACCATATATTTACTTAATATGTGTTTTAACAGAATTATCACTTATTTATTAGTCACTGTTATCGCCAAAAATTTATATGTAACTGATCTAAGATTATTTCAAAATAGTCTACGACCTATTTTCAGACCTATCAAACATACACGAAAAATGCCATAAAAATCGGTTAAGCTGTTTCGGAGGAGTTTGGCCACTGATATTGTGACACGAGATTTGTCTGTATATACCTTATAGATACGTTATCACCTATATATAACTTCATTCGCGCATTATTAATTGTGGCCACAATGTAATTTCTGTTCATTTCTATCATAATAACCGCATTTTTTTAAAGAAAAATAGAGCGTTCTTGTTACTTATCTCGGTAACGAATCGGATTTGAAATCTTAATTACAACTCACTTTATAACCCGGGGGATTAAGATAAAAGAGTCAGAACAAACATAAAAAGATAACTCTTTTTAATATTCAGTATCGTTTACGTTTTACGTTTAATTTTACTTGCAGTGAACGTACATAAGTTGAAGAGCTGTTGGGCTAAGGGTTGATGAACCTGACTGCGAAGCAGGTAACCTGATTCGAGTCTTATTTTTATCATCATCATCATCACCATCAATCAACTGCAGTCCACAACTGGACATATGCCTCCCTGAGGGTTTATGCATTTGTATTTGCAATGTGTCCGCGTGTCCCGCGGCGTAAGCAGCGGTCAGAAGCCGACGTGTCCGTGGGAGAAATTTAGATTGCTTGAAGGGCTTTGGTACTATTAGATAAGTTTTATAGAGAATTTATAGCGAAACTGCCAACCCGCCCTTGGCTAGCCATTCCCAATCTGAAAAAAGATTAGTGTCCAACAGGGGCCAAGCTGCTATTCGACTTCGTTAAGTAGTGGTTAACTTCGTAAGTCGATTGCACTGAGCTAGTTCATCACGGATTCGTTCCTTGAAAACAACTACTCACAAATATTGAAGTATTTTTAATTCGTATTTCATGCATCGCAGTTAGAATTATTATTTTTTAAAATACACAAACAGTCTAATGTGTGTCTTTTCAATCAAAGCCACTATACAAATATTAACAAAAACGAAATTTATTCAGAGAGTTACCTGGAAAAAAATTTAAAATGCCACAGCCAGACACAGATAAATGGAAATTCTAACTTGGGCACAGATCTAAAAATTCCGATATTTTTTAAAATTGTGAAATTCCCGGGCCATATTCGGAACTAGAAACTGGAGCCGTTTGAAAATTGTGCAAAAAAGAAAACAAAACTCAGTTTGCCCACGCCACTGACAGTCCATTCGCTATTTTAAAAAACTTTTGAAGCGCCGGTTGAGATTTCAGCGACGTGACAGTGAGAGCGCAGGGAAAACGTAACACGCATATAACTTCCGAGTTGTTTGTGGAGTATGAAACAACTCGCACCAGTCCACTCCTCTGTTAGGTGTATATATTCTAAATAAGTGGACCAGCAACGGAGCCTGCGGGTCGGACACTGAGGTTCAGCAATGTGATTCACCAAATGTGACCTCTCCGTGACTAAATATTGTTGGAAAATAATTATATTTCTTGATTTGTGTTCTGTCATTTACTTGTTAATAAAGCAATTATCAATTATATAAATATTACAGGAGGAGCAACCGCGCAATATTACTCAATGTTTACCTTAAATAGGAAGTAGAAATTTAATTTACATTTCGGGTATTAGTAGGTGGGGCAATGATAGCACTCTGCAATCCTCAACCCACTGCCCCGGCGTGAAGATTATACCCAAAACCCCCTCAGAGGAATGGGCCTACACGGCCTATTGACGTTGATATTTATGATGAGCGCTAATAATCGTGGCCACTTGGTCAGATGTGCCGATTGTGGCGTGACTCTTGACATTCTGAGAGGAGACCCGCGCTGTAGCGGAACGATAGGCGGGTAAATGAAGAACCCTTATATAAAAATATTTGCTTTGCATCCCTCACATGAACTGGAGGTGGAACCTATGAAACAACCTTTGCCAAGAAACGTCAACAGAAATAAGAGACATAGTGGAAGTAGAGAAGGAAGAAACACTGAAGTAGTGGTTATATAATGGCAAGAAGTGTGCCCGATGCATGGCAATAGGCTCACCACCTATTCCTTAGTGGGACGTAAACGTAACTGGTGAAACGTGGGAGTGTACTACACTCCTCTGCCTACCTCTTTGGGGATAATACGCGTGATGTTACGTTTTTTATAAAAAAATTCTTTTGGTTGCATTTAACAGGGCTAAAATGTTATTACAATTTTGATAGGGGGTTTGATGCATTTTCTAAAACAACGCATAAGTATATAAATAGATTTATTTACCAAATACTGCGAGAGCTCAAATTAATCAGTATGAGTGACACTAAATATTGGTTCTTCAGTTTAATATGGAGTGTGGAAACTAACATAAGTCGGTTTATGATATTAAAATTTAAGAAACCCGAGCCACGTGCTTTTTTTATTCAATTGTTCCAAATCTGCAACATAACAGTGACATACACATTGATATCATTTCAATATTACATTCTTGAAATAAATTTACCAAACTAATAAAGATACTTCAGTTCTATGAAACAATGTTGTAGTGGACGCAACTAAAGCTGTTTACGTTCGCAGACTTTTAGCATCATTGCCGTCGAATGTAGAGAATCGTTTTAATTAAATTAACAAATGTATTACTACATTCAGTGCGCGATAAGATATTCGATGTTATTTGACAACGGCTCTTCCATTTTTAGTACACATTCCGTATTGTTTCAAATTACAATTTATGGTGTTGCTTGTAAATATATTATTCAATTGAATGTGTGTGCTAAGTACATTGCTAGCGCTGCGACTGCTCTGTGACAGCGGACTAACAGTCCATCAGTAGACAGGTGAAGAGGTTAATGATGATGATTCTGTAATGGTCATTGATCATATATAGACAGAAGTAGATATACCTACGTATATAGATAAACGTGGATGCAGTTACGTAATTAAAATATAACTTAAACGAAATTTCTCTAGATTAGATATAAATTCATTTGATACGGAAATTAAATTATATTTTAGTGCCGTGTTAAGTATAATCGCGTACTAAATTATAATAGAAAAACTATCATTTGTCTACAAAAAGGCAGTAAGGAACTTCCAAGTTAATCGCGGTAGGTAAGTAGGTAGGTACTTAAATATTTAATACGGACATAAATAATATTTAGCCACTAATTCATGAAATTTCACGTAATTATATGCACGGTCAGATAGTATACGTACTCTTTGTTTCAGTGGATAACAATGAGATATTGATTTTTTACAGTCAATTTTACTATCCCTATTGCTACTCGTATACAATAGGCCGTGTTAGTGCCTATTTATATCAGTCATGCTCTATCAAGTACGATTTACACCGACGTTAGTATCTATACCTATATTGCAAAAAAATGATTTCAATAGAATTGCTATTATAAATGACGGCATTTAATTTGTGGTAACTTTAAATAGATATTGTACAGATTATTTTACTACCAGCGTACAATTAAGTTTATACTGAGCAATGTTCAATTAGAGCAATGAGAATGGTTTAGTACGAATCGCTTTGTTTTATGCTTTTAGGTTTTCAGAAAGCACAAGGTTGTATTCGATTCTTCTATCTAAATTATTTTATTGTTCGTGTACGAAAGAAGCTAATGAAAATATTATTCTTTAGGTGTGTGAAACGTAGTCAAAGTCCATAAAGGTAGGTACTTTAATACGTACAGCAAAAACTTTAGGTACAAATATCGACTTCAACATTTTCGTCTGTGTAGCTTGTTAGGAGAATATAATAAAACAAACAGTGACAAGTAATCTAACGAATGTTTCGAGAGTTTGGCGCAAATTGGACGTCTTTCCTGTTCACATATTTGTCGATGTAGCGCTCTGGCCGCCATACTTGCACGATACGACGTTGGATATTCGGTTACCTATATTGTATAAGACATATTGTATGTAGTAAATACACGAGATGAGTCAAATGTCACATGTTAAAACGAACTTTATCTACCTTATAAGTTCTCAAGAATGTACATCATAGTATTGAAATGAAAATTATTAATATTAAAGCCTTAATGCTATTAGAGAGCTTTCATAAATAACAACCACTGTACATGATGACGATATAACTTATGAAATCCTATAATAATAATATATCACAATCAAAAAGTTACGTGATGATATATTTTTAATAAAACCGAAACGACAGACGACATATAATACAGAAAATTTTGTGCCTCTCCTAAAATAAGGCTGTACAAATTGGGTGTCTGGGTGGATATTGCGTTGCCTGCTCCATACTTTTGCTGTATGATGTATGTATGCTGTATGAATATATTGCCCGAATTTTATATGGACATTTGTATCGTATATTTTGGATCGTGGCAGAACTACACGACACATGGTCGAATATGAGGTTGGCTAAAATGTAATAACTAGAAATAAAGAAACTAAATCGTTGTGATTTCGTTTCAATATTAAATAAACGTTGGAGTGATTTATATACAACGTACAGAAGTCTCAAGAGATTTGAAACTTTAGAAATAATACATAATATAATTTGTAAATTGACAATATAATTAAACTTATGAAGACAACAATAATTCACAACTTACTATCATTCAATAAAGTCTATGAAAGGGAGACACTCACAACAATATTATAAGCATAGCGAACAAACCGTGTGTATAAGACAAATCAGTTATCTCTGTCCCTCCCATGACTCGGCATCGCGCTGTCGCTTTCACGCTTGTGCAATATGACGACAAAGCGTAGTTTACGAAAGTCGCATATTGTCAAAACTACAACGACGCGTCGGTGTCACGGGTGGCCAAATGAATGAAGTTTGAAAATTATACTAAAATTGTATAGCGTGTGAATTTTGTTTACATGATGTGAGAACATATTTTAAATACAATAAGGAAAAATATTGACTTCATAGTACATTAACTGGTATTATATTATTGTCATGATAAAACTGACTCTTAAACTTATTGAACGTTTCAACATTTTTATATAAATAATTTGTAACTTCAATTAAAGAGACTGAGTGGTTATGTTTTGTTTAATATAGGTACCTTATAAAATTGTCTTTCTACACAGATATATACAAAAAAGAATATATGTCAATGTATGTAACTGTTTGTTAAGTACGTAGATCCTTTTTTTTACTACTGTACACGCTTGTACTCTCCAAAGATATTGGCAAACGAATGCAGCATACTCCTATGACCCATGAACTAGTGACTGAGCCTATAGTCGCAGAACAGACACGAATACAAATGATGAAGAGAAAATCAAGATAATATATTTTATTTTTAATACGATTGCATTAAATATATAACATACATTTTCTTGATTTAACGAACGAGAGGTCCTGGGTTAAAATCCCGGGTCAGGCACTATTGGATTTTTCCAATATAAATTTTCTATCAATGGCTCAGAGTTTGGATTTGGGCCCAGTAGGCTCACCACTTATTCAATAGTGGGGCGTAAACGTCGGGAAGTACAGGCGTGGTGTTACGTTAAGTTAAAAAATCCAGTGGTACTTAACCCAGGGAATCGAACTTCACATCAGCAGATGCTTGCTTTGCGACCACTGTACTAAAGAAGTAATCAAGTAGATATCTACTTATGTACCTATATACGTGTTAATACTATCGAATGTGGTCTGTCTACATGTCGAGAATATAATTCCCTTTTGAAATTCAACATGAAGTTTTATTCGCCTTAGTGTTGAAGGGAATGATTTCAGATTTCAGCATCGGTGTAGTCGAGACGTCGGAATTGGCTCGTCTAAAATAACGCACGGACGTGCCCTGCAACTAAAATGAATTATTTTTAAGTTCGTTCAGAGCAACTACCTCTGAAATAGATGTTGGTACATCTTGCTCTCATGTTTCACCCAGCTGGTAAAGTAGTCGGCAAATTCAAAATATTTATGAACGTACAGCCATAAATCTATCTATTATTTTACAAGTGAATATAACCAGCTGAAAACACATATGATCGATACTATAAGCGAATTTCCGCCTTGAAGTGCTTAGGTACATATTTGTAGGCTTATTGTGGAGAAATTTTGGTATTTTAAGGCCGTAGTTCAAAACTTTGTATTTTCATTTTCTTTCGTATTTATTCACGATATTAAATGAGTAGGTATACTAGTGTGAAGGAATACCTACTAAAAAACATCGCCTCTGCTTAATATTGGATTTTAATAATTACGTAATATAAAATGAAATAATGGATTAGCAACATATTTATAATAACATCCCTTGCGGGGTAGACAGAGAGCACAAAGTACCAAATATCTCCATTCTCACAAACCTATCGTGCTTGTTTCTCATTCATCACTCGCTTCATACATGCATGCTGGTTCATAAAATTTCTAATATGATGTTAGATTAATATGTTATAGGTATAACCTTTATATGGCCAGCATTACTGAATGTAGATTTAACCTCAACCATTCATCTTACTCGGGAAGAGAACTTTGTCCAATAGTGAAACATATCTATACCTACAGATAAATAAAATTGAAGTTTCTGTTTGTAATATTAAAATAACCGCTTTTTATTAAATGCATGTATATGTATGCACGGTACATATACCAAAATAACATTTTGTATTATTTTTGTCTGTCTGTCTGTCTGTTTGTCCCGCAAATTTCTGGAACGGCTGGACCGATTGTAATAGGAATTTCACTAGTAGACAGCTGATGTACCTAATAAGGCTAAAGTAACATAAGCTACTTTCATTTCAGAATTTTCACGTGGACGATGTCGCGAGCACAGCTACTTAGGTATATATTTAAGATGTTTTAATTTAGCAATTACATAAATACGTAGATCGAAGATGATTTAATTAAGCACTTACATAAGTGCGAATGCGTTTGGATAATTATCAACACTCTGCCAAGTTAAGAGTCTTAAATCCGCAAGTTTCCACACCGCGGAGCCGTGGTGCCGTATACGTGGCTTCAGCTACAAATTTCAAATTGAACGAATAGAAGACCCGTAATGGCGCAAGTTAGATGAGAGAGGGCGAGAGGGGGTACTTCCGCGCTACGACCAAAAGCCCGTACTTCAACTAAGGTTCATATCTGACAGGGGTTTCAGGACGGCTCTCTTAATTTAGTCACCTACAAACACATCTTGAAATTTGAAGTAAGTAATGTATCTGATGAATATTGGTGGCACAAAAATATTAAAAAATTGTCCTAAACGTTTCTTTTATCACCTCAAACTACCATCAACCGGACTCTATATACATACATATACACGTAGATGACCATTCAAAGGGCTTAGCCGCTTATCCTAGTCCCCAAGAAGCGCCAGGAGAAAAGTAGCCTTTACGTTCCAGTGTGAATTGAGCCTAAATACACAGAATTGGCTCATTTTAAAATAATGATAAAAGAACTGTACTAGATTCGAAGCCTGGTTTTTTTTTTGAAAATAATGTGGTTAATGTCAAAAACCTTAGTGGATTTTTCGTTGGTGTAAACTTATTTTTATAAGCCTTTATGAAAACTATGCTTGTTTATGTCTAAAATTGGCTATATTAAATTTAATTATGTATTTTTATAAATGCCTACTTCTTATCAATAATAAAAATATAATAGGTAGTAATTACAAAGACATTATTAATAGACTAATTAATAAACTAATCAATGTACTAATTAATAAATTAATCAATATACTAATTTAATTTACTATTAGATATAAAATTAAGAATTTCATAACACATGTTTTTGAGATCAGTAGCTTTTACAGTTGCATAATCTAAATCAGTAATCATAATCAGTTACATAATCTAATCTAGTACAGTTACATAATCTAAAATATTTCTACTGCTTACTTCTCTTTAGCAGTTTTGTTTTCAACTCAAAAATACTACATCTGTATGCAAACGCATATCTTCCATTTCATCCACGGTGCGTATAAATTATGCACGCGTGCATTCACATGAGCGATTCTCGGCTTCGCGACAGAAAATGTGGAGTCGACATTGTAGTAGATACCTACCTATTTGCAGTGCCTATCTAATTTTAAAAGTTATTCTTCTTCGATAACTGAAGTGGTTTACAAAAAAATATTATTAAATAAGATGATGTTGATAAATAAGATAATGTTAATAGCGAATTAGGTCTTATTGGGAATAATGTTAAAAATGTATCTGGTTAGAAATGAACCGTAGCACAGTAGCGCCAGCCCACGAAGCGGCAACGAACCACTTCGATTTTGATACGAACCCAAGAAACAACGCCACCGTGCGGCGAACGGCTGAAGCTTTTCAATTGCGTATTTTACGAAGGACGAAACTGCTTGTGTGCGTTAAAGGTTCCACGCACACTCACGCACGGATCTCGTTATAAATGTGCGAGTGTAGGCTTTTTATGTGTTGCGTTGTTCCATGTACAACCATTGTCGTTGTTCCCCAGTTGTATATCGAGTAGATAGATGGCATTGCGTGTAACGTGTGAGACATGTTGTAAACATAATGAATCTCTGCATTACTTACATTACTTGGATAGAACACTCACCGAATATGAAGCGGGTAGATTGCGCGTTTCTCACAGACAGTTTCAGTAAACAACTAAACACGTCTGGACAAGCTTCGGAGCGAGGCACAGTATATAAATACATCTGTAGTAAGTTCGGACACAAAATTAGATACACGAAACACTGTTTGAGTTTAATTAAAGTCGTGAAGACGTGTTGGCCAGCGCGTGGTGTTCTCATAACTGTGATAAATAGCGTGAATTTTGTTTCACTAAGCAAAAAACTTGCCGCGTAGAAATGTGAAGCGAAACTGCTGTGGCCATTGTTTAGTTTGCCGATTTATACGGCTCGGTTACACTTGTGCCTTTTATAAAACCATTACCGATATAAGGAGCCATAATGTGTTTTATAGTCAGATTTTAATGGCTACATGTAGAGCGCACACCGATTTACTTAGCTCACTAGGTTAGCAGCGCGGGACAGCCTCGCAATCGACACAGTTTCAACACATTAAATACATAATTTAAATATTTCGTTTTTATTTATTAATTATATACAACATATACAACTAATGGGATCGACATTATTCAATAATATTAACCAATCAGCCCAATCAAGGGGACGATAGATTAATTAACAAATATTACTGCCCCAACTTCCTGACTAATCTGTTCACAAATACATAAAACCAATTGAACATAATAGATTCAGTTAAGTAACATTCTATTTATCTAAACAATGGAATTTGTGATTGATTAGAATCGATCCACGCCGTTATCTAGAGTCTGAAACGAGTTTCAATCGAGATCTTTGATTAGCAATTCACAAACAACAATGGCCGGTGTTATCGTTGTGTTTATCGAGTTTAATATGCGTAGAAAGTGGCATCGGTTATCTGAGTGCCTACAGACGCGTTCCATTTCGTTATCGCTCGGCTTATTATTGTGTTCTGTATATGGACTGTGGAGATTGCGTGCGGTTAACTCCATAAAAAAAATCTATAATTTTACAAAATTTTCGTATCGTTTTTGTACGTAGGCAACGCCTAGAATATCTTTAAATTTAGAATCTGCAGCAGCGCATTTTCCAAAAAATAATAATGATATTATGTATATACCGGTTTACGTTAAAATTAACTATTGTTACATGTTGCGTTACGGTTAGAAATCATATAAATGATTGGTAGTGTTCTAGGTACAATATCAGTACCTAATGAAAAAAAAATGATATACAATTACTAATACCGGATTAATAAAAAATAAGTAT
>DWDU01004305.1:0-10862 GCA_018245575.1 Jemadia suekentonmiller | reverse complement strand
ACCAACACGACCAACGAGGCAGTCAATTTCAAAAAAGAAATTAAAAAATAGTTAGGAAGAACCGTATTTTTCTGTTTTAACTAACAATAATTACGTATTTACTCTGACGTACAGCCAAGTGTCAAAATAACGACGTTGGTGTGTTTCGGTTAGATGTGAATGCTGGTGAAACTAGTGGCTAACATCGAAGGTCAAGGCGTTATTACAATCAGGGTTGAGTATTCTTGGTCATGAATTACGCAGTATGTGGATGCAAAACTATAGTGGTTGATGGCATTATAAAAATTAATCTTGGGGAAACCTCTAAAATAATCTGTACATTTATATAACTGGTAAATAAATTTATGATCATGACACATTAATTGCCGCCGGTTTGTTATCGAATTGTGCCATGAAACATACTATAGGATCTGCTTGAGACTTTATTAAATGTTATATTCATCTGAGCAAAGCCCAGTAAAGAGTTTTAACACGGTATTTTAAACGTGCGGCTTCCATTCTGGCCACTGCAGATCAATCCTTGACACGTATTGATTTTATAAATTTATAGTTTAGTATTATTTGCTACAATATTGATATAAAATATCATGAGGCATTCTACACTAATTAAAATGTTCTATGTTTTATACGAAGATCATAAGCAATAATGGTGCGATAAAAGAGTTGACGGTAGGTAACTTTAAATTGACCTTACGAGCCTTCGTTGCTCCTCATGGTTATTATAAGTATGACATGTACATAGGTTCAATATTCTTTTTTACTGGAGGAAAATGTATGGACTGGAGGAGACTATACTGAAGAAAACTATACTGAAGGAAACTATACTGGAGGAAACTATACTGGAAGAAACTATACTGGAGAAAACTATACTGGAGGATACTATACTGCAGGAAACTATATTGGAGGAAATTATATTGGAGGAAACTATACGGGAGCAAACCTCCTATAGCTACCTTTCTCACCGGAAACATTTTCAGTATAATATCAGCAAGAAAATGGTAGGCCTCACTTAGCTAAAAGGTGTGGGCCATATCAAACTTCGAACAGTTCTATAACCTATTCGTTACAAAAACGGTCAGAATTACTTTAACTAAACAAGTTTCACACGCTTCATTCGATAAGCCCATTAGAAATGTACATATTTCTTTCAAAATTTATAGATAAAACATCAATTAGCGAGTCGCAAATCAATAAATAACTATTTATCTGCTTGACTATTTTTTTTAAGTGTCAATTTGTCAGTTGTAATGTGCGGTAATATTTGTGTATCATTAGCATTTTTATCCTTCGCCAGTTTCTTCTGGAAATTATGTTAAGAAATAAATGATAAAGTTCTATTTGTAGAGTGTCGAAAAAGAGAAAAACGTTCAATATATCTTATCGTCCACAATATTGCTTCATTGTTAGGAATTAATATCTAAATTTATACAAAGATTTAATTAAATAACTAAATAAGTAACAAACGAAATGCTATTTCATATAAATGTATTGCCGAATCTATACTATAACTACACGGAATTTTAATGTAAATTTATTTGGCTCGTTCGCGTTTTGGAGATCATGTATCGGGTAGCTTGAATATCCGTTGGCTACGAGACCATACAAAAACATCTTTTGAGTTGGGCAATATGGGAGTTCGGTAAAATTGACAGACCATGAAGAATATGTGATAAAAAGATACAGTGTGCAAGGGGCTGACTGAGACTGACCCTTTGGTCGAATGGTTGCGGGCTATCTGCTGATTGAGAGGTACTGGCTTCAAATCCCGGGTTGGTTATTATTGGATTTTTCTAACTTAGATTTCCTAGTAGCAATAGGCTCGCCCCCTACTCGGTAGTGGGACTTAAATGTAGCTAGTGAGCCGTAGTTCAGTTATGCAGTCCTCTGCTTACCTATTCAGGGATTACAGGCATGATGTCAAGCTTAAATCTGAAAGAGAAAAAGACTCATGGACTTCGGTTTGACTGCGTAAAAAAATAGTTAAGAACTAGACAATGAAAATGCCAACTTAAATATTGATAGATGCAGAAGGAGACTAAGAATCTTCTTGACCAACCACAGGTCAGGAAGGATAGAGGTATTAGGTGTTTGGTGATATCTGCCTACAATGTAAAATACCTGCCGTGGTGTTATGATAAAAAATGAATTAAGCAGGGTGGACTTAAAGACGACAACTGTGTGGGGGGGTGAGGAAGTAATGGTATTGACGAGCAGGGCAGGGCGTTTATAATATATCGATCGTAGGAGGTTGGCGGAATCACGTCGACTCGTAACAATAAAATGTGGCAGTTTTATTGTTATAATATACGCACTTACATTAGGTCCACATAAAACATTGCCACTAAAGCAGGACATCTACGGTCTGGTTTATTGCCGTAACGGTTGCGCTGTTGGCCAGCTAACAGTAAACAATATCAAACAACTTGCTCGCGATTATTTATTGTAACAATAATCGGCGACCCACATATTTGGTTACGGAAATCCTTGTTGTGTGAACAATGTAGTCTTGTTGAGTGATGTTAATCAGTTGTGGTCGCTATGTTCGTTTCGTAGGTCATCATCATCAATGTGTCATCATCATCAGCCAATTGCAGCCCCCTGCTGAAGAAAAGCCTCCCCCGAGGGGTTATGCCCACAATCCTCACGCCGTGCATGCGGGTTGGGGATCGCAGCTGTGGCAGCCACTTTAAATGTGCCGCCTCTTCCTTTTACATTATGTCAGCTAGTTTATTTACTGCGAGTCCTTCTTGATGGAAAGCTTACATGCGTTTTAAAATGAAGCGCGAATCTCTAGCATAATTTTGTAAACATAAGGACTAAGGAGATATTTTTTGAACTAAACTGCTAAAGTAATTATATAGAGTCGTGGTGTCTTGTGACTTGTAGTTTTACAGCTGAGAGAGAATGATTTGTACTGGTACGCTAGCCTTTTCTACTTCAGCGTGTAAAATTATAAAATTATGTTTTCAGAAATGTTTGTAAAGTTGATCAGTTGTGTAGTCATTTTAGTACAGGTAATATTTGCTCTAAGACTCATATGGTGAGTGTTATTTAATATATTATTATTATTATTATTACTGTTAAACATTGTTACAAATAGTGTTCAATGTAATCTGAATTCATAGAAGCCAACAAACGTGCTTACTCGCTAAACAAAACCGAATATGTTGACGGATTTTACCACTTACATGTCAATAATAAGCTTATTTTCAAAATAAATTTGTACAAAATTACATTGGCAGTAATTTATGTGCTGTCACGGATTGGAAAAATTGTATTTTTATGGCTTGACCAGTTTCAATAGAATTAATATTTAATTATGATAATGTATTATTCGATCTACACTTAGTACTCAGGCTCGCCTACATGTGGTAGTTATAAAAGAATAATGTGGCTATACCTCAGTGCAATCCTTACGTCTGTCATAAGATACAACTAATCGTCCATGACTGCCTCGTTGCTCGTGTTGGTTGCAAGCGCAACTGCCGATCTGGAGATTCTGGGTTCGAATCCCTGGCCGGGCAGTACTGAATTTTTCTAATTTAAATTTTCTAGTAGTGACTCGGAAAGTGCCCTGCTAGTGTGTCCGATATATGTGGCAACAGGTGCACCATTTATTTCATAGTGGGACATAAACATAACTGATAAATCGTGGGAACGTACTAAATTCCTCTGTCTACTTCTAAGGGCATTACAGGCGTGATTGAGCGTGTGAGTTTTATTTGTCATCCATCATAATAGCAAGTAGATTGCATTTTTCGCTTTTTCCATCGCACTGAAATGGGTTCTGAAGGGCTGGCTCACGTGCCGTTGATTTTAAAGAGTTCTTAAGGCTTCCGATAAACTTTGACGTGTAGTCTTTAATGATATAATCAACGAGGCAATGTGACTCACAAGCCCTTCCGACCATGCGATGGACGATTACGAGCATACCTACCTCTTCATATCACATTCGATCTACCACCAAGTCGGCGCTGTGAGCGCATCACTTAATTATTAGATTAACTAAATGTAGATCTATTAATTATAAATATATTCCATAATTACATATGTTTTATTCAATTACAATGAACATTTGTCTGAAGAAATATATTAAAAGGTGATCTGGTGTTTTTCGTAATTCTCCAATGGACTACAACGTTTTCTGTTCATCTCAAAATTGATTTCGCTTAATAGTTAAGAACATCCAACATTTTAATTTCATTTTCAACGTAAAAACTGACTATATTCATATTTTTCGTTATTAATGTATTAAGTAGCTTTATTACGAGTTATTTATGAGGTATATAAGTTATAAATGTCAAGATCAATAATAAATTATTGTATTTATAACTTTTACTAGTATTGTGCAAAAGATTATAAACACTCAAATATTTTATGGAGTGTTTGTAGCCGTGAGCGTTTTGGTGTTGCGCGGCGCGCGCACGAAGGTCACAGGTTCAAATTTTACCTATTTATTATAAAATAACAATGGATAATATTTATAATGGTTAGCAAACTTAACATGATATAAAGAATATTAAGTTTTCGTAACTCTATGGTATGGTGAGTTTAGTAAACTCAGAGGTACGTGAGACGCCTACAATGGGAAGTAGATATCGAAGTCGTTAGAAAATCACTGCTCTAACAAATCCTGTGAGAAATATATTATATTAACTTTTAACATAGAAACAGGAAAAATGATTAAAACTAAAATTTTCGCTTGCAAGTCCACGACTTTTATGACGTATACCTTTAAAATAATTCCGTGTTTTTACACCTCGCTCTGGTAATATTAATAAATTATAGGTACGCATTACGCGCCCGAGTCGGACCTCCGCGGCCGAGACAACGTTTTTACGAACGCCAATAATTTTCGGCTTAAATGTCAAGTGAACGGTGTAAACTGAATGGGAACAATGCAATTGTTATTCTATTTATCTATATAACTGAATTTCGTCGTTTGAAATGAATACCTAAAAACCGAGCTCCAGCTCCAGCAATTGATAAGAACATGCTGAATAATCATGATACATTTGTAACGTATTATCTAAAATATCGCGTTAGAGAATGAAGTACTTTACTTCACAGACATAATTAGTTGCATTAAACCAGTACAAGTCTGGACGTGTTAGTGTATCCAAGCGCATCTAATGGGTCAGAATAAATAAAATGTATCTTTATCGGTTACATCAAATATTTTTTATTTGTGTGAATGTGTACACCCTTTTTGAATTATTGACCGATTCTTAAGTGGTCATGTTTATTACAATTGTCCATAAATATTTGAAATATATAAATTATAATAATACGGCACGTTGCATTAACCCATCCAGGGTATTAGAACTGATACTAATATAATGGACACGAATTTATTGTGGCTCATTCCACAATACAGCTAAAACATACAAACAGAAATTGGCAGATTCATTGATTTGAACGATAAATTAGGCGTATTTGAATAATTTCGCCGTTAACCTGACGCGGTTTCTATCGTGGCGCGGATGTGTTACGTATCGTTGGAGGTGTCGTTTTATGGCCTTTTGTATGCTGTTATGAGTATGCGAACGACAAATACCACAGACGTTTACGTAATTATAATCAACCGTATAGAGTTTTTATCTTAATGCGTTTGTATAATATGTTCAAACACTGAAGGAATAGGTACGATTGTCTCATGGTTTATCCTTGTAGATTCATGGGAAATATAAATCCAAATGATTTTTGAATGATATGCTAAGTTGAGGAACTCATAAGATCAACCTTTGACAAACGATTTGGCCATTAAATATACTGACATTGATACTAGTAGATCCCAGGAGTGTTGATACAGGAAATATTTATATACAGTGATGTGACGGTAGGCAAAAAATAACAAAACATTTTCACAATTGCAGTGAGTTTTAGACAATAACAATGTTTTCTATTTTTGAATAAATGTAATATTATGCTAATAGCGCGAAATAATGTATAATTTGATGCATTTTAAATAACAATAAAATACGTGTTTGTTCAAAAAAATATAAACGTCACATTCATTACAAATTTATTCGTAGCTCCGTTCCGGTGATTTGTCAGCCGCCATGTTGTATGATTTACGCGCAAAAGCACCAATTTTGACAGTTGAATTGATATCCGCCATCTTGCTTTACGCCATATTGAATTCTCTTTTAAAGTTTAATGTGTTAATATTTTGCGTTTTGTTGGTGATATCTTATTTCTAAAGTTATTATAGTTTGTAATTTTAATATTATATGCTTTAAACAAAAAATATTTATTTTTCTCCTCTTGTTAAACGTATACGAGTAGGTATGTCTACAAATTTTAAGCTAGATTTAAAGAATTATTATATACCGAATGAAAACATTGTATCTTGGAACATGTTCTAGGTATTTATGTGCAGGTAAATGTTTGAAATTCACATTTTATGTCGTAGAACAAGTTTCAACGTATAAAATATACCGAATTTATTTTAAACTTTGTTATAATATAATATATGGAAGCCAACAATGTGAGTTCATACAATTTTAAATTCGTGTTTTCGTAGTATTTATGCAGGCAGAAAACAGTTTAAAATAATTTAAATACTATGTAAGTTTCAAATACTGCAAAAAAAATTCAAGAAAAGAGAAAAACAAAAATTCAAGACTCTGAAAGTTATTTGAATTTTTAAGCACCTTACGCTAAATCCTGGTTATGTTTTTTATTAAGCACTATATTTATTATTGACTGCCTCGTTGGTCGTGTTGGTTGCAAGTGCGACTGCCGATCGGGAGGTCCCGGGTTCGATCCCCGGGTCGGGCACTACAAAAATGTTCAAATTTAGATTTTCTAACTTAGATTTTCTAGTAGTGGCTCGGAGTCTGGATATGCGCCCGATGCATGGCAATAGGCTCACCGCCTATTCCATAGTGGGACGTAAACGTAACTGATGAAACGTGGGAGTATTCTACACTCCTCTGTCTACCTCTTCGGGGATAACAGGCGTGATGTTACGTATTAGATTTTCTCATTTACCTTTTAATTATGGATTAATATTTGTGTGTTCATGTATGTAATAATCGCATTGTAGTATAAATGTAGGTAACGTAAATAGAGTACGTAATGTAGATGCGTAACAGGTTTTTTATGTATTAAGTAATTTTATTAAGAGATTTGGAAATTTACTTTTGGAATAACCGTTGCATGCATTTTATAGTGTTTATATTAAAAATTACAAATAATGTCATTTATATTGTTAACTTTATCTCTCGATACACGCTCCTATATTTTCAAAATAATTGTGATTTTTTTTAAAGGAACGACTAATCCTTGACTACGATATACTATCGTTCCATTGTTGTACAATTATCTCAGAATGGAAACAATGCTAATGATCTAAATATAGGTTTCATTGATACACTGTATTAAGAAACCATTTTGTACTGTTAAGAGAAGTTTCAATTAGAAGTTTTAATTGGTAAAATATTTATTTATTACGTCTGAAACATTGCAATAGATTTAGAGCAAATGTAACAAGCGTTCTCCATTGTATTCATATAATATACCGATAGCAGACATTTTTACATCACATTACTTGGGTCAATAATGTAATGTTCCGTGTCCTATCCTAAAGCGCTGCCTTGTAGAATGTAGAGATATTAAAGATTCCAATCGAAGTTCTAGTACACTCGCCGCAAAATATCTCAAATCTCCAAATATTTTACATTTTTCGGTATCCAGTCCAGCATATTCAAAACGTGTCTGTATATCGCATAGATCTGAAAAAATGACTGACCTCATTTTCGTGCAGTTCTTTTTTTGTATTTTGTGTAGAGCCGTCGATTTTTTCCATTCGTTTCAATTTGATAAAGAGCTTTGAAAATTTGCGTACAAATGTTTTGTGATCAAAATTAGATTTTGTTTTTTGTAGGCCTGTTTGCGAGTAATGCTGGAAAGAAACAATTCAAATTACGATAAAAATTCATAATATGGTTTCCATAGCTTTGAGATCGGTACAATCGTAAAACTATGATCTGGAGAAAAAAAATAGTTAAGGAAAATACTATAAATATGCCTCTTTGGTCTAGTGGTTGTAAGCGCGACTGCCGATCGAGAGGTCCTGGGTTCGAATGTCTGATAAAAGTCTATTGGATTTTTCTAACTCACATTTTCTGGTAGAAATTCCTGATACTGATCTGGAGTCTGAATTTGTGTACTGTGTATGGCAACAGACAACAGACGTACATACATATCTTCACGCCAGGTCCCTTGCGGGGTAGGCAGAGAGCACAGAGTGCCAAATAACTCTATCCTTACAGACAGACAACAGACTTTCCATCATTATTAGGTATCTTTTCACCTGGGCGAAGTCAAGTGAACAAAATGACTGCTTCAATTACCGGATATTCAAAATAGGGACACAGAAAATACCGGTTTGGATGACACGTACCAACGACTCACAACGCACGGCGCTCGTATTGGCGTCAAGGGCGAAAAGAATTGCCATTAGCTTAATTGGTGAAAGGTCTCCCTTATCAGTTTTCCGCCCGGCCGACTGATTAACGATTTACGATAATAGCTTTTGCTGCGAATCTCTGCGCGTGTAAAAAAGTAGTGAAAAGCCCTGTGTTTTTCTGTATTATATTAAATAAATAAGTAAATACCCCCATATTGTTACAATGATTAAAATGACTTACATTATTATAGGTCCATTTTAATGCTATAAATGTCGTACTAACTTCGTCGTTTTGTTCGTTAGGTTTCCTCGTCACATATCATACGTCCGTGTAAAATACACAAGTGAACTATCGTATCTAATTGTCTGTGGGTTGCATTTGACTAAAGTTTTAATTAAAGAAAGCCACGCGCCGCAGAATTTCAATTACCAGAAATAAAAGATCTAGACCAATGAAGATTCAATTGCGCACTAAACTTAAATTGAACATCTAGCTTTAATCGTTTCAAACTATTTGATGAGTTTCACAGTGAAGTTCCAAATTGCTCTTTCACTAGAAATCCAGACTACATTTATTAAGTTTTCAGCGTGATTTTCAATCGTTCGTAGGTTAATTTGCAGACACATTTCAAAAAATTTAAAAGAAATCCGCAGAGAAGTTCGAAAAGTTCTGAGTAGCGTTACATGATTTAGAGTATACCATAATCAACTTTACTTGTCATAATATTATATTATATTTATTTACTTATAGTCAACTTAATACCATAGTAATAGAATAACGAGTATACACTGGAGGAACATCATATACCAATGATATAAATTAATGCTTTCATTGGCTTTATATACCGCATACTCATTGATACGATTCATCGGAGGAAAAGGCGGAGATTTTCTTTAATCATTTAGATATATTTCTTAACAAAGCGACTTAATAAAAGAAATGAACACACCCAGTACATCGTTTTAAATAAACATGTGTGACAATGTTCATACCTCATTCATATCTCAATAATCATTTACAAGCTTTTGTGACATTTATTTATGATTTCAAGATAGTAAGCTTTAGAAACAGCTTTACTTCATTAATTTTACTGATTTTATGTATACGTTAGAATAACCTGACTGTGGAATCTAGAGACACAGTTGTTATCGTCAGTGCAATTTAAAAATTTGAAATGTGACTTCATCGGTAATTCTATGCCTTCCATCGGACTGAGACAGTATGATAGAGTTAAATCGTAATTGATTGTAGTCTATTAAAATAAACTTGTCTTACGAATAAATTTAAAAGACAAATGGAAATTATAAGGAAATTGAGATATTTTTTCAAGTATTATTAGGTTTTAAAAGGAATAATGCGTATTATAAAAAAAATATTTACTCCCGTTGTTTTGATAATACGTAACAATAGTAAAAGATGGGCAGCTCATTCGATTACCTTTTTTCAAAATTATTGGACTTTAGCCTATACATGAAAAATAAAAACAAAAAGCACATAACAATGAACGTTATTATAACATGGGAAGAAACAAAAACGTCGCATTAATAAACTTCATATAATCTAAACTTGGAGCCTCTGAAAAGGGACACTGTGTCAGACAATGGCCGTATAAAGATTCAAATAAAAATATCGCCCGAGACAAAGCTCCCGAGCTTAGATAGAGTTTGAGAAGGGTTAATGTAATGAACATTTTTGTATACGATAAAGGGGTTAATTACTTCATTCGTCCGATGTATAATTCTGATATAATGATTAATATATAAGGCGTATCCATGTAACATTTACGAGGAAGCCATGTACTAATCGATCACTTTGATGCTGAATGTACGAACAAATAATATATGTATATGGAGATGTTGTATTACATACATATATGTATATTGTAACTTGAATCGTGGCAGTAGCGCAATATTCAATCATTGGCATAGTTAAGCTACTAAAGCCGTGATGTTTTGGTTTGAGTATGGCTTGTATTGATATTGTCAAACTCTCCACTTCATGTGTAAAGTTTCATTGAGCTCATTGTGACCAACACTATACGTATGGTTACTTTTGATGTTAAAATATCCATATTTTGTACTGGTTATTTAAATAAACAATCAGGGTACCAATTGACAACCACTGATTTATATCAGTTTGTTCCAATGTACAATCTCGTTGCTATGTATATTTCGCCAACTCTTCAAAGTATTAGAACATTCACCCATGCTTACACATTGGCACAAATATAGGTTGCCAACCTGTCTGTCGAGTTTATGTAACAGCATTGAATGTTGAAGAACTATTAACGTTAGTTGATGATGATAAGCACATAGGTAGGTGAATAAAAAAACAATGCCAGAAGTAAAGAAGTGGAATTAAAATATACGCCTAATGTGGTTTTAGTTTGACATGCTACGTGCTTGTCATATGGTGATAGGCAGAGCATTGGTACAAGGAGGTGAT
>DWDU01004304.1:0-10863 GCA_018245575.1 Jemadia suekentonmiller | reverse complement strand
ATGTGCCCGATGCATGGCAATAGGCTCACCACCTATTCCATAGTGGGTCGTAAACGTAACTGGTGAAACGTGGGAGTATTCTACACTCCTCTGCCTCTTCGGGGATAACAGGCATGATGTTACGTTAAATATGGTAACTTATTTTCAGTATTTATTAAAATATGCTCCCATTTTTGGGGTGTGATTTTGTCAATAAAATCGTTCGGTAACATGCACACGCACATTACGTCTGTCGAACGAAAGGTTCGTTCAGAAATTACGAGGTCTTTTTTTTATTTTATTACTTTTAGTGTTGCAAAATTTAAATATTGATCTATTGTATTGAAATATAGTATTTTCGCGTACTATATATTTATTTAACAGTATATAGTACAGAGTCCCGAAATACAATATTATATATTATAATACGGATGGCAACCCTAAGCGTTTCGTTACAAATCGGTTTAATAAGAAGTTATCACTTCAAAAACAGATACAATGACATACTAGGTTTTCCGGAATAATATTTAAATGGAATATTAATGATTTAGAATTAAGTAGAGTACATAATATATAATTTTCTTTTGTTTCATATTTAGGTTTTCCTCATCATCATCATCGCCTATTGCAGTCCACTGGTAACCATAGGTCTCACCTAACGGATTATGGCCACAGTTCCGACGATAGGCATGCGGGTTGGTGATCGCAGATCATGTAAAATGTACACTGTATCTTCACCCTAGCAATAAATGTGCCTCAAAGTACGTAAAATGTTTTATTAAAATCCATTTAGTTAATACAATTAATTTTAATGACAATATTTGTAAAAAAAAATTTAATTGGCCTCTTAATTTAACTGCCTCGTTGGTGGTGTTCGTTGCATACGCGACAGTCGATCGGGAGGTCCTGGGTTCGAATCCCTGGTCGGGTACTAGTGGATTTTTCTCATTTAGATTTTTTAGTTGTGGCTCGCAGTATGGAAATGTGCCCGATGGAAAGCAATAAGCTCACCATCTATTTCATAGTGGGACGTAAACGTAACTGGTGAATCGTGGGAGTTTAACACATTCCTCTGCCAACCTCTTCGTGGATTACAGGCGTGAAGTTATGTTTTAATAGGCTATTTTAGCCTATATAATAGTACATACATCATTAATATTATTATTATTCGTGTATTGTATAAAGCAGCTTAACTAAATGCCTACGTTGTGGGTATATTCTATTTGGAATGATGGTTTTCGTATGAATTCCTAACATAATTGATACCGCTTCTAATCTCACGATAAAACCTCATGTGTACCATCCCTGACTGAATTTAATTGTTCCAACTATGTTTTCAAACTATTATCTAAATTAAATTAAGCTATTGATAATTTCAATATAAACCGAAGTATTTTATTATTGTTGTACTAGACAATATGTTCTAATGTAATAATTTATTTTATTTATTTTTATATAAAATACTCATAGAATCAATTCTAAAATCATCGGTTTAAATTGTACAGGTCGACTGCCTATCGGGAGGTCCTGGGTTCGATTCCCGGGTACCGGGCACAAATTTTTCTAAAATACATTTTCTAGTAGTGGCTCGGAGTCTGGATATGTGCCCGGTGTATAGCAATAGCCGCACCACCTATTCCATAGTAAGACGTACACGTAACTGGTGAAACGTGGGAGTGTTCTACATTCCTCTGCCTACCGCATCGGGGATTACGTGCGTGATGTTGCGTAAATTGTATATGTTACAATTTATAATATACTATTCATGACATCAAACATCGTTAGGTTAAAATATAGTGAACATAAAAAAAAAATCCTGTTTCTTTTCTTAACGGTGTAAAGTAAAGAATATTATTATTATTTTTATTACACATGTTCTCAAGGGAACATCTTTAGGCACAACAGTAACCAATCGGTTAGCGTGGTGACGTTGAAGTTTGCTCAACACCAGATGTGCTCTGAGTCACCTCGTGTAGGTGTCGCAGTTTCACGCTGATTTGTCTATTACTCGTGCTCTCTCTTTAATATTGTTAATAGCCAGCTCTGCGTTTAGAATGTTGCTCAAGTTTGATGTCTGGGACGCCGATGCCGGATGTGAAGCGTTGGTTGGCTTTTGTCTTTTGACTTGTTATTGGGCGTTTCGAACGGTACCCTGAGTGTGTATAGTACTATTTCTACTAAAGGCGTGAAAAGACTTACTACCACACATTAAACAACCCTTTGCGTTGTTTCGTCTTGTATCTTGTGTCAAAAAAACATGTAATGAAATGTTTACATTGTAATTATTTTCTGTTTCTAATATTTGATACAAAAAAAGTTAATAACTATTTCACACATATGTGCCATTAAAAAGTAAACACAGTTGCTTTTGTCAAACACAGCTTTAGATAAAAATATTTATAAACAAAATCGTGACATAAATAGTGTTTACTACTTTGAATTATACGTACGTGAGCTATGTCCGCCACGC
Source organism: Jemadia suekentonmiller (assembly GCA_018245575.1). Classification (NCBI taxonomy): domain Eukaryota; kingdom Metazoa; phylum Arthropoda; class Insecta; order Lepidoptera; family Hesperiidae; genus Jemadia; species Jemadia suekentonmiller. The sequence continues at coordinate 8,414 of DWDU01004304.1, read as the reverse complement.
TGGCCAAATGCGCATTGGCAGAGTTCACTCGGCTTACATCGTTTATTCATATGTCTTATATTATAAATGTTTCATGCTTGTTTTTTTTATAATTCATGTGTGCACTTTTTTCACGATAAAGAACAGAAGCAGGATATTTGCATGATTAAATAACCTCTGTATATTAATGATGGGATTGTAGCGCGATAACGCCTTTTAATGATATATAGTACAAACGTGAATAACATTAAGTAACGGTTTAGGCCCATACATTAAAAACATTTTAATTATAGCCGTTGTCGGCGGCTGCTTGTACAGTGGCCGAAATATTTATCTGTTTTTCCTCATCCGTGTAACTTTTTTGGGTGTTTTTTACAAAAAAAATATCTAGCCCATGTTAGTTTTTTTAAACTAGGTACATCGATATGAAATTTAAATTAAAATGTTTCAACGGTTGTCGTGTTAAAATGTAGACAGGTTAGTTTCGCATATCTATGTGTATATTGATAGGTAAGTTCATTAACATATATAGGGGAGTACAGAAAATTAAAGTATGTGTATAATACGCGTTGTACATACGATAAATTGATTAAAAAAAGTCATTGTCAAACACGTTATAGTTTGTGGTCAGACAATAGCGCTTAATAGCAGTATTGACAAAACTACCTTAATAACTAATTTAAAATTTAATGAATTACATGCCGCATTTTATGATATTAGTCGTATTTCTATTATATACATATACATACATATCCTACGCCATGTCCTTCACGGGGTGTCCAGAAAGAGTCGAGTGCCGAACGACAAGAGGTAAGTAGCCATTTAATAAGCAAAATTGCACTAGCGTCTGATGTAACTGGTGTCATTTAGAAACATCGTGAGAACTATTTCAAGCAAATCAACTTTCCATCATTGTTGTCACGCGAGAACTGAGCACGGAGCGTCTGGCGAGTGAGACGATTATCGCGATGTCAGCGGTCCAATAACCCACGGGCTGCCGTAAGCGTCGCGATGTGCAACATACAGTCTGCAATATAGAGGTGTTTTTCTTAATGTGGCAACTGGTGGACTGAAATACAGACGATTGCGTGTTTTGGATATGTTTGGGCAGAGGTCTCGGTTAAAGGAGCATAGGTCGCCCGCCAACAAGGTGTCGTGTTGACCATATAAAAATAGCTGGATGGAGCTGGACTTAAAAGGCTCAGGGGCCTTATTTACTATGACCAAACGGCCACGTAACGCGGCGTGTTACAGTACTTTCGCGCCGCGTTACTTGCGCGTTTGGTCATAGCGAATAAGGCTCCAGGACAGAAGTGTCACCAATTACGAGACATCTATGCTTTCACAAGTCCAGTGCTGAGCATAGCAGTGGACTTGTGAAAGCTGATGGACGGATGGATGCATTTAAGAAGTCTATGGCTAACTTAGAAGATTTGCACTAGATTCAAACGTGCACTAAAAATTTACATTCGGTTATTAAATAAATTACGATATTGTATACATTTGAATTTATGTATTATTAATAAGTTATTGTATACATTTGATATTGTATGTATTAAAAGATCATTTTAATTACATAATTAGTGAGTAGTCACTAGTAGTCCAGTTAATTCTTATATCACGTCCAGTACAGTACCAGATTGTAGTACCTGATCCAGTAATGCGAAGAGCCTAAATTTTATGTACCTATATCATAATATTGAGGCGTGTTTTATTAACGTGGAAAGCTGGTTGTGGCTTAGAGCAATTTGTTATTATTGATCGTGTTGCAGTGCCCACGTGATCTAGGTCTTCGAAGTAACGGCATAAGAAATGAGTTAATTTATTCCCAACATATCGTGACTATGGCGCCATTACACTTACACTTGAAAAGTTCGACGGACGCGCACATTTTGTAAACAGGTGTAAAGTAATATTGTGGCTTTGGGATTTTTTAGCTTTTGTATATAAGTAAGTTGTTTTTAATGTAGTACTTTCAATTGGAAATATTGTATCCATGCTGTCGCATTACCACTTGTGACCAACACGTTTTCTTTCAAATTTTTTTATCGTTTTTGTTATACTGCTCGGAACGAGGCTCTCTAAAGCGAATGAAGACGTGGACGGTACTCCAACAAGCTGCACCAGGGCAGGTTGATTCAGTTATATTTCTACTGGAGTTTCAATTTACCTTTGTTAACTCCAGGACAAAGTGGGCCTAAATGAGTCACGTGTCATACAATAATAAAAAATAAATAAATCACGTGATACTTGGTTTATACAGAACTAGCATTCACACTTGAACGTCCTGCTCGATTGCCCAGTTGGCAACACTGCCGCCTAGTTGGAAGCACTATCGTTTTTCACAGTGCGTTCACGACATGTATAGTACAAAACCTTTTACAGTTTTGCATTTTTATGAACACAACAAGTAGCTTTTGATAAAGGGTCTGGCTAAGTTGTTACTTTAATTGACACGAAAAATCCCCAGCACGGCCGACGTAAAATATGTTTTATTAAACTAAAAAGGGAAAGGTCAGGTCAGGCTCTACGGGAAATAGGAAAAGGCGGTTTAGGGTGAATGACACGTGAAGCTCAAAGGCAATTTAGTTTTCGCTTCGCAGCGGTTATCTTGGCGGCTAATAGCAGTATTATTTGTTAGATATCTTAATTGAAATCGATTGTTTCATAGGCTAATGCTTGATCCAATCAGACCCTAAAGGATCAGTTTAATATTTTAGTCATAGGCAATAGTAATAAATTGCTTTTAAATAATAAACATGATGAACGTGAAGAAGTTGCTAAAAAATGCATTTTAATATTAACTATTGCACGCTGTATTGGTGAAGAAGGAGACAATGAGAAAATCTGCACATTTTATAATTCTCCGTAATGTACTCTAAGCAGTGAGAAGTTTGCGCACCCGCGTTTGGCCAGCATGGCAGGCAATGGTCTTAGTCCTTCTCATTCAGAAAGGAGACTTACGATTTTAAGATTAAGATAGATCGGGGTGCAGTCAACTTTGGGAACCGCTGATGTAGAGAATGTTACACTTTTATACGCGTTTGAAATAATGTAGTGAATGTTTTAATATGATGCATTTACATTACAAGCATTCATGTTTTTATTGCATATCTCATATCTCGATGAAGCACGTGATAAAGAACAAACTGCTCCTTATAGTCGTGCACCACACTATCTACATGCATAAAAATAAGTGTTTAGTTAAATATTTGTACAACATATGACTAGATGTTGCCAATGACATCATGCTTGGGTCACCTTCTTGATCAAGATTCAATCAAGCGTTAATATTGCTTAAGTTGTGTAAAATTTTTCATTCGTCCTGTTTTAGTCATATTTTTATTAAGATACTTTGAATTGACTTTTTTTCCGACCCTTTTATGGTTAAGGCCATAGTCTGCCACGCTGGCCAAATGTGGGTTGGCAGACTTCACACACTTTAGAGAACAATTTTTTTTTGACAACTCTAAGATGCGCAGGTTTCCTCACGATGTTTTCATTCACCGTTATAGCAAGTGATATTTAAACTTGAAACGCACATTTTTAAGAAGTGCGCGCTAGGATTTGAACCCGGCCTCCCGGAGCGAGAGGTCGAATTCTAAACCACTAGGCTACCACTGAACTTAATCGATGTATTGATATATTATTATTCGTTCAACTTAAAAACGTAAGAAACGAAACGGAAGCGGAAATGTGACTTGCAACGAGCCGTGAATCTGTTTCTCTTGATTGCGTTTAAAGTTAGAATTAATATTGTTAAACCATAACACCAAGCCCCTTACGGGCTAGGCAGAGGTAGATTTATGTACATAAGTAATTATGTACATTTATGTACCTAAGTGATACATTAGTCATGTAAATCTATGTATCGCAATACATATTTGCTAGTTAATTGTTGCTAAGTTGCTGTAACTTTAAAAAAAAATGCATCGTCATCACCGCTATCATGAGCGCCAACGCCTCCAATGACAGTGCACAAAAAAACTGGATGTATAATTTTTATTAATTAATTAATAAATTAATTTTACTGTTATACTGACGTATAATTTTTATTAATTAATTAATAAATTAATTTTACTGTTTCAACGTCTGCCTCGTTTGTCATGTTGGTTGCAAGCGCGACTGCATATCGTGAGGTCCTGTGTTCTTATCCCGGGTAGGGCACTATTGCATTATTCTTACATATATTTTCAAGTTTCGGAGTTTGGATATGTGGATCGTAAATGTAACTGGTGAACCGTGTCAATGTAACTCTACTGTCTAATTCTTCGGGGATTACAGATGTGATGTTAAGAAATTTTATTGTACGATTCTCTTTATATATGTGTATTTATATTGTTTTTCGATTGGTAAGTACTTTATTCGCTGATGCAAAATAAAAAGTATTACAGAATCGTAAAGACTCGACCATGACGTTGTATACAGAGCATCTAAGATGCTTCGGTGCAAAAACGCAAACTGTAGGTATCGTACTAAAGATTTTAATGTTTTATTCACCTGATTTATATGTGTAATAGCAACAAAAAAATCGTAATGCTATCAAAAAATACGTTTCGTAATATTACCCAAAAATGTTTCGCGTAAAACCAATGGAAACAGTGTATAAAGTTTAATTAATTAATAAAAATAACTAGAGTTATCTCGGCTAGTTTTATAGGCAATAATTCACTAAAATGGGGCATGAGTCTATCGTCCACTGGATATAAACGTTGCAGCGCTTGTTGATGATGCGGCACGAGAATAAAAATAGCACTGAAACTGTTACATATTACGGATGCACGATATTGACTTATGAATATTTATTTAGCAGCGACAATATGATAGTAAGGTGTCATTGTATTTCGTGAGTTTCATCGAATAAAAAAATTGCTTTAATATTGATTTTTGGGATGTTTAATATATCAAAACCAATGTATTTACTTACCTGGTTTACTTCATTAAAGACGATTTGAACTGACCTTATGAAAGCTACTAACATTGCTAAATACGGTAGTCGTTTTCGTATCGAGAGTGCGAATGATTAGTGAAATCTGTAGTGAAAATTTTACTCGTTACTTCATAAATGGTTTTCGCAATGACGCAGCCGGCGCGGCGAGACACGCGCTGGAGGCATTTATTGAAAGCTTTTGTAAGGCATTCGCGTTGGTGATTGACAAATTGCCGGTTATCCCGGCGTGATGGAGCGCGCCGCGCCTCGCCGCCAACAATGATTAACCCGCGACCCGGCCCTGTCCGGTCTGATTCTCCACGACACTTATCCAGCGTTATTTTCGCATTGCGATTATAATGCTGTCAATAAACGGATGGCCCATTAAATTTACGGACGATTCGAAATCAATTCGGATTTTAAACAAAGATAAGATCGTTAATGCGGTGTGACAACAGCAGCCGTTGTGCGAACGCACATAGATGCAGACCATTATCGTACCATATGGTTATTATGTAAATGTTATACCTCATTTGTGCTTTAATAATAATGATTAAGTTCTACGTCACGTCAGCCATAGGAACAAAACACGTATGCATGTACATTGTACATGTTGTAAAGGTACATACGACTCGTATTTCGTCTGCACACAGCGCGAACATTCAACGATACAGCTGTCTCGTTTTCATGAATGAGGTCGTGCCGAAGCTGAGACGCGCGTAGCATTTCTGTTATCTTTAGCCCTTTCAATTGCGTGCCGCTTTCAAAAACGAGTGCTGCTGGAGGAACGGTATGTTGGTCACGTGTACGTACACAGGCGTAATGTGACACTTCCGCTACGCTTGATACAACCAGAAGCACGTGACTTTACAACGATTTGCGGCCATTGTGTTACACGCTTCAATATGTTGTTGTTGACATTGTGTTACAAACTGCAATATAATTTTGTTGTAGAGGTTGTGTTATGTGCTGTTCTACACCTTGTTGATGGCATTATGTTACACGCTGCAATATGTTGTTGTTTTCATTGTATTACAATATAATTTTGCTGTTGACATTGAATTGCACTATTTTATTGTTAAATGTTTCGTGAAATTTACACATTATTATGTATAAATTGGCTTGAATCACTTTTATTTTTTGAGATGGACCGGCTAGTTTCGGACCTATACGTCGGAGTCTCCGCGACGACCTCGATGCAGTCGACGGGAGCTCACGAAGAAAGACGTCGTACAGGTCCGAATTTGTCAGACGATCCCGAAAAAACAAACGTAAATCAAGCCAGTTTACAAATAATAAATTGAGTTACACGCTGCAATATGTTGTTACTTGAAATGTTTTAATCTTTATTATCCTTGTCATTCACGTCTCCCTTTAATTGTATATGTAATGTTAATGAAAATCAATCATTTATTACTATTCATTTAAATACCCTGTTGTACCAATTATTTGTTTATTGTTAATTAAAACGGTACCAAAAAACCCATATATGACTGAAGACAGTAATTTACATTACAGATTATAACAAAAAAAGGTTAATTAATTAATAAATAAAAATTAAATCAATATTACTGAGTGAGTGAGTAGGTACTAAAATATGGAATTGGTCGTGATGCAGCAAAATTTCAATATATTACAGCGGGTGGCTACGTTTATTTCCACGTGCAGATTTAGTTTTCGTTTCGATCGTGTGCAAGCGTACGTCGCTGCCGTGATTCGACGTGATATTTCACGTTCCCGTTCGCCGCTCGGCTACCAACGAGCAGAAACTGTTCCTACCTACATATACACATCCTGTTAGACTTGCGGTATTGAACTGCATGGCGAACACTTGTCAATTTACCTTTTGCTTTTTATGTTCTCTTTAAAATACCGCCTTTGTAACTTCCAATTTCATGTGGCTGTGAATATTTTTGTGATTGTAGTTGGATATCCATTTTGGTCTAAATATCCAAACTGTCCGTTCTGAACTAAAAAAAAAAATTAGTGATGTCGAAAAATAATGAACTCAACCAAGTGTTTATTAAAGGCGTATTCTGAGTCTTCATTTTGTCTTGCCGAAAACAATAAGCGCTATGATTCATGTATAATAGCATAATGTTTCTACTAATTGACTCCGAGACAAATATTCTATTGTATTTTTTTTTCGTCCAATGTTACATACATACATACATGTCTTCACGCCAGGTCCCCAACGGGGTAGGCAGAGAGCACCGAGTGCCAAATATCTCTATCCTTACAAACCTGCCGCGCATCTTCTTTTCTCTTCCTCTTCATCCAATGTTCCTACGTTAATATTCAGAATAGTGTTGAGCGGTTAAACCATCTTAACAATTTAAAAGCATATTTTAAATCTGTGCTTGTACTTGCTGCGGTAACTAATACTTGTGATCATATTTAATGTGAACTATTATTAATTAAATAGGTACATTTACAACAATAGAGTAAATTTATATTGTAAACATAATTATTTGCTCAAACCTTGTTCGTGATAATATCAAAGCTTTGAGATAAAAAAAAAACCACTAACATAGATTAGAACAGACATACAAAAAAAAACATTCGATACGGTAAAAAAAAACTGCAAAGTAAATCGAGCGGATTAAGTAGGAACCTACATATGGCGCCTAACACCCAATACTAAAATGGATCCGGCTATCCAGCATCTACCGTAATGGAATGAATGATATTTTTTCTGTTATCTCTGCGTGTGTCCGTGCGACGAACATGTTGGTTATTATTCGAGACTATTAATAGAAGATCACGGCACATCTAACAGCCGTTTGACTGCCGTGTAAGCCGAACGAATTGCTCCGACCGACAGCCGTACTGCTATTTCAGCATAATATACTCAATTCTAGGGTTCGCACAGTAAAGGAAAAATCTTTTAGAAAAAAAATATTAATATCAAGATCGAACATACTGTAGCGTGAGATTGAAGCGATTGTTTAAAATAAATTGTATTTTACTTCATTTCTAATTGAATGATTAGTCAGGTTATTAAGGATATGTGTAGTTGCTATTCTCTATTGTTATGATTAAAAGAAATCTCTTACCTAGAAACTAAGTATTTGTTTGTCGTTAACTATCACTAGAAAATAAAATATGAAAATTCTGTGTTAAAAGCGCAGTAGTTCACAACCCTAATTTTACAAGTGCCTTTGGTTTTTTCCATATAGTATAAAGTAATGGGTTTAGTGTCTTGCAGTGGATCTGTTCGTGCTCTTCATAGATCAAGACGTGTGGTTTTATTCTAACGATGACGAACAGACTGTTCAATTGGAGGAATAACTTATTGTAAGCGTAACACAAAACTACTTACAAATCATCCATTCAAACCAAGGACGTATTAACAATACGTTTCTATTAATTTTGGGTTTTTAAATAATATTAACGTAACATCACGCCTGTAATCCCCGAAGAGGTAAGCAGAGGAGTGTAGAACACTCCCACGTTTCACCGGTTACGTTTACGTCCCACTATGGAATAGGTGGTGAGCCTATTG
>DWDU01004303.1:0-10864 GCA_018245575.1 Jemadia suekentonmiller | reverse complement strand
GGAGTGTAGAACACTCCCACGTTTCACCAGTTACGTTTACGTCCCACTATGGAATAGGTGGTGAGCCTATTGCCATAACATCATCAATTACATCCGAACTGATACCGTACTACATATAAGCTACATTTTTGTGTTAAATACTAAACACGGTATTGCAAACGCAACTGCTGATAGAGAGATCCTGGGTTCGAATTCCTTGTCGGGGATTTACTAACTTAGATTTTCTATTTGAAATTTTCAGTAGTGGCTCGGAGCTTGGGTTTGTGCCCGGTGGAACATAACTAGTGAAACGTGAGAGTTTAATATACCCCTCTGTCTGCCTTTGATGGATTACAGGCGTTATGATACGTTACGTTATTTTACTAAGCATGCAATCCGCTAATCAAAGTGCTAACACTACATACCATTATTTACCTTGTTTAAAAAGGTTCCTATAGGATTATGGGCAAAAATGCCTCACAGCAGTCTTGCAGTGGACAGGTTGAAGATAGTATATAGGACCAAGGTTGGACAAACGTGGTCATAGGTCATTTCAGTCAATTAGCCGAAATACACTATGTTTAAAATAGTTGAAACGTACAACATTAGTACCGTTAATCGGAAAAATAACAGAGGCACCAGAATACACAAAATGTTACCGAAGATGTTTGAAATCTGCCAGCCAACTTGGCCAGCGAGGCCGGTTAGACCCTTAGACTTTTCTCATTCTTAACATCGCAACTGTGGAAATATTTATGAGTATGTTTTACCAAAACGATACTAAGAAAATTTTTAGCAAACAAAAACAATCACTTCAAAGTAACTGAAAATTATACAATATACCGAATGTAAATCTCGTCCTTGTCTTTAATCAATTCACTAGCGCGGAAACCTAGATTCCCACATACAAGCCATTCCTCGCACGTGGACATTTGTATGGAAAATTCTATAGCATTCCGAAGGTTATTAGGTTGTTGAGATTGGGATGTGGAGTGATAAATGAATTGAAATGTTATATATTACTTATCGTTGTTATATATTATTTAAAAATAACATAATAAATTATTATTATATATTATTGAATAATAATAAATTACCTTGAGTGCTAAATATCTCTGTTCATAAAAAGATAAAAGAAAATAAGAAACTATTAAGTCTTGCCTCTTCAGCATAGCATACTCGTATTCCTCTATCACTGCTATATTTGGTTAAACTCTTCAAACTGTCGAGCTTTTTACGCATAGCAGTAAAGACAATAAAAGATAAAAACCGTTAAAGAAATAGGTAACACATACTGTGGTTGCTGTAATACACAGTAATTCACACACACTTTTGTAATTTATTTCCCTACAAAGGAAGAATTGAATATTTTCAATTTAACATAATCGATAAAATTTATCAATGTGCAATTATGCAACACTCATTATACTGACTTATTTTTACACTGTACATCTGTACTGCGCAAGCGCAAAAGAATTATAAGAGAAGGCTTCCTTTCATTAAAACACCTTTTATTGCTCTATAAATAACCCTTAAACTCTTTTTCGTGATTTATAACGCGAGAAAACCAAAAGATAGTGACTAATAAAAATATGTAAGGCAATCCTACGCAATCTATTTCACCAATACTTATAGGTTTTTACTATCACACTAAACTTTTATCGTCTATGATAGTAATGAATGTCAAATAAATCAGACATTAAGTGAATATCAGTACCTGCACTATAACTATCGTCGAGATAATAAAAATATTTATCGCTATACTAAAGATATAAAAAGTACCAAATCGTTCTTATGATTATAATTGATTGTTATAAGTAATTATTCAAAAGTGATTTTGTGCCATTTATTGTAATTCAATCAAACGCGTAAGTGACACGTTCTGCACGGCGCTTACGACCTTTTAGACTTACTCGTCGCGATTCTATTATTGTCGCTTTTTCGGAAATGTTGAAGGCGGTTAGTGCTAAAGCTGCTAAAAATACTGCAATTGTTAGCATCTTACAGTACTTAAAAATATTTTAGGACATTATCAAATACTTTTCTAATATAGGCTTTGAACCAGTACTCATATACACAATAATATTCGGGGATATATCTAAGGTATCTTCATCGATTTCCAAGCCATTATTCACTGTGTAATGAGAAAATTATTTGTTTCTTCTAACCAAAATTGTTATCTGCGTTATCTGTATCTGTTGTATATATCAGTGACGTGTATGTTTATAACCACGTAACTTCATGAGGTAGGCAGGCAAAGGTTGGCAGAGGAATGTAGTATATTCCCACTTTTACCAGTTACCTTTACGTCCCATTATGGAATACTGGTGAACTTATTGCCGTACATCGGGCACAATTCTAGATTTCGTGCCAAGAATAAAGAATATAATTAGTATAATCCAATAGCGTCAGACCCGGGATTTGAACACAAGACCTCCCGATATGCAGTCGCGTTGCAACCAACACGACCAACGAGGCAGTCTGTAGTTTAGTTTTTAACAACTCTTGAGCAAACATCAACAGGACTCACAAAGTGAATAGAACATCAAAATAGTTGCAGAAAATACCGCTGAGGACCCAGGAATTGATCTGAATTACAAATGTTTGCCAAATATTACCAATACATATCAAATTCGTTGGCGTCAAAGCCGCCTAATAAAAATATTAAAGGCAGTTAGCGCAAACAACTTTACCGACTCTTAGCCGCTTATATATCGACACTAAAGCTATTTTACGGTCCAGACAGATTGATGGACTATGACGAATATTGAATCCAGTTAAAATTATGACCTACCGCAGATATAAAAAATCGACCAGAAATAATAGACATAGAAACTCTTAATAAAAATAATTATTATGAATGGAGGTTAAGTGCCTCAAATCTATAAAAATAGAAGTTTTGGACCATCAGCAATACGTAATACATAAAAATCTTGTATCAAGTAGTAATTTTTGTGAGAAAGACGAACAAAATTTTATTTTTATATATATCTGGTTAACACATATCAGAATTTAACAACACATCAAGTTTTTTGCCTGAACGTATATCTATATATCTCGATTACAAATTATTTGAATAATGTAAATGTGTTTTTCGTATGATTATAACAATATATTAAAAAACGTAAAATCACGCCTGTAACCTGCGAAGAGATAGGTAGGCAGAGAAATGTAGAACACTCCCACATTTCACCAGTTACGTTTACGTCCCATTATGGAATAAGTGGTGAGTCTATTGCCATACACCGGGCACATATGTATCCAAAGTCCGAGCCGCTACTAGAATTTAGAAAAATTTAGTAGTGCCCGACCCGGCAATTGAACCCAGGATCTGCCGATCGGCAGTCGCACTTGCAACCAACAGGACCAACGAGGCTGTAAACGATGCAATATATTTGGATTTTGATTGTAAACACGAAACTTCCGGAAACACGTACTGTTCGCAGTATTCGTTGCTACGTTTATTGACTTGTACTACGTACCTGATAGCACTTAAATTAATGGAGATGTGATGCACTCAGAGCGAACATGGGTACCAGCCCATGGACGTTATATTTTTATTTTGTATTTCTGTATTCAACACAAATTGAACTTAACTTACATAGTAAAATATTGCATCTTTTCGTTCTCTATGAAATTTTATTCAGCAGACGCGGTACTGTAGGAGAGTTAAAGAATTTTAGAAGTTACTTGTACATACATTATTGTAAGGGAAAGGGGAGGAGCAGTTCTTGTAATACATACATATCTTCACGCCAGGTACATCACGGAGTAGGCGTATTTATCGGCGTATGTGTTTAACGATCGTAAAACGTAACTGGAAGTGTATTACACTCCTCTTTCTACCTTCTCCAGGATTACAGGTGTGATTTTAAGTTTAAATAAATATTCTTACTGAATATAAAAAACGTTATCATAATTTATTTAACAAACTTTCGTATTAAGTACGTGCTACTTTTCCATGTAATACTTTACACGTTATGACAGTCGTATTTATTAGAAAATACTAGAAAATATATTTCGCGTCCCGGAAACGCGACGAGTTGGCATAAGTGCATGCAAGATTTGAAAATAAGCAAACTTCTTTATGAGACCATGCCGCAAACAAGTGCCAGTATTAATATCATTTATAATATTTCTGTATAAAACTTCCTTTGAACTGTTCATTAAATGTCATTAATATAATACAATAATACATATAATATAAGGACAACGTATACATTAGAATGTCAGAAGTGTTCATAATATAAAACTGTAAGGATCGAGATAATTGGCGCATGGTCCTATCTGCATATCCGGAAAAGAACATGGCGAGACGGTATATATTACAACAAGGAATTATATTGCAACGTTCATCTAAATAAATCTCCCTCATCACAGATCAGTCCCAAGTACATATGCTGCGCTCAAAGATATATCCAGTACGTGCAAATATAGCCTGTAATTTTCCGAGCATTATTTGTCGTTTTGCAATAACAGAAATGTGAAAACGGTGCCAGTAAGCAAAGCTGCAAATACTAGAAGTTCCTTTAACATATAAAGTAGAATTTTATTATGAGAAATATACAAATTATCACCAATCAGGTTGCCAATATTGTCATTCGACTGTTGGAGAGAATATTCTCGTGTCACAATGAAAAAAGTTAAGACCGTGGTCACGCTAGCTAATTGGTGATTAGCGGTGTTATTAAGCCTTAGAGAAACTTATAGAGAACTATAAAACATAGGCTTGCTCACGACGTTTTCCTTTATTGTTATAACAAGGGTTATCTCATTTTCAATCTGCACACAACTGTGCATAGTCAGAAGTTGATGCCAGGATTTGAACTCGAAGCGTCCGAAGTGGGTGGTTAAATCACAACTAGGCAAATATGTTTCTGTTTTATTTTGCTATATTGATAGGGTCAAGTATTATTGAGAATTTTATATTGAAATTTACAATATTATCAAGGAGCCCGGACGTACGCCTAGTGTATGGTAGTAAGCTCATCTTCTATTACACGGTACGTGTAATCAACGTATAAGTATCAAATTCTCTGCACATCAATTCGGGAAAATATAGTCGTGATGTTATGTTATGTTTCCCTAATATGAACACATATCTTTCGCGCTATGAAGATACGCAAAGCGCCCACGAACATTGTATCTCTACAATATTCCAAATATTGCTTACGATAAGCGAAGCCGTAAAATGTGCATATGAGCATGTAGACCATAACGCGAGTCAACTTATAAATGAACACAATGTTGTAGAAAGTCAGAACATGACACAAAGTAAGGAGAGATGTATACTGCCTTTTACGCTTAGGAATGTCCCAATACAGATATGAAAATATTGCCACTTGTAAATTTAATATTTTCATGTGTCTCTTGGATTACATAGAACATAATAAAATACATACATATACCTACATTGTACATACCATGTAAATTATTTAAATTAGTTCGTTTGACTATAGTTCAATGACATATTTATTACATCTGACTTTGTTTTTACTCACCTTACATTTTTGCTGTTGACCCGGGTTGACTGACCCAGTATGCCATTTGGTATTAATTTCATCATTTACATTAGGGATTTAGCTTAATAATAAATATTAAATAAACAAGTAAATTCTAGATTGATATGCGGTATTGCATTCATAAACTATCTCCACCAAACAACTCATATATATTCGTGTGAGCCAGACAAAGGAGATGAACACACCTAAACGATGTAAGACCTCATGAGTGTTGGTAGTAGCGGGGCTAAACTCAATATAATGGCTATTAGGAAGTTTCTGTAATATAATGTATTTCATCGTAAATTCACTGATACGATAGCGATATATTCAATTTATTTATGTAGCATTATTATACCGAAGGAAATGTTTCGATAAAGGATGTTTGAAATTTTATACAATCCTACATAAACTTAATAAATTTTAATAGTAATTTGGCACGAATTTTTAGCACGACCCTTATAGGTTTTTTTATACACCGCACTGTCGGAGAAGACAGAAAAAAGCCGGACACTGAGCACTTACACCTATTTCAATAAAATATTAAACCTAATAGTAAAATAAGATCCCCTTACTAATGTTTTGTAAATACCGAATCAGGTACATATTATGTATGTACATGAGACTATCAATAATCAGAGAAAAAACCTGGATTTGATCCAAATATTTCTATTAGTTGAAAATTCTAAAAGTTGAAATATGTCCATTAACGCAGTATCTCCCTAGCGCACGCAACACGCATACACACACACACACACACGTGACTTAGTGACTGTGAACTTGATATATTTATAAAAAGTAAATCCACAATTGGCTATATGTATAGTTTTAAGATATTTAAACGTAGAATTAAGAGAGCTGTGGATTTTGTGAAATAAATAAAATAAAAATAAAAATAGAATTAGTCACAAAAGGTCAAAGATCTTGCAATTAAATCGGCTTCACACGTCGCCGGTGCCTGTGGAATAAGTTACTGAGGTCGAGAGCAAGGTGCGAGCAGTGGGGAAACTAACACCTTTATTTACCAAACAATGCAGTATCTAGGGCACTGCATTGTAAGTCTGCAAAAGACGCTAAAGACAATTGACAATTGAATCAGTTTAATTATTATGGTACAGATTAATCGTCTAACAATCGTACGCCTGACTAGTGCTGATGTGCTGTCAATGTATTAACACTGTCAGTAAGATCAGCTTGACTATTCGTGCTGTCAAAGTGTTAGCACTGTCAGTAAGATCAGCCTGACTAGTCGTGCTGTCAATGTGTTAGCAATGTCAGTAAAATCAGTAAGCGATCGATATGTAAAAAATACTGAATACCAATTCGCGTATACCGCGAACTTTTTTCTTATTTTTACTGCTTTGTACACAAAAGTTATAGGTTGTAAAAACGTCTGAACTTCTGTGCAGTTTCAACATATTAAAACGCCAATATTTTAAAACATTGTGAGCGTCGTAATTCGTAGTTGAGGCTATAAACTTTTGTATTTACTGCGCCGCTGTGCATAATGTTTTGTTTTCAGTAAATGAAAACACGACAATTGATGGCTCAATGAAATAATTTTAAATGATAACAAACTTCTATTTGCTTTACTTACTATTCTCAATATGCTCGCAGTACAGTTACATAAGATATTTGAATGGGTTTGGGCTTGTTTTTGTAGGTTATATGCATATATTTTATGCACCATTCCATAGTGGGACGTAAACGTAACTGGTGAAACGTGGGAGTATACTACACTCGTCTGTCTACCTCTTCAGGGATAATAGGCGTGATGTTACGTATCCATATATTTCATGATTAACGAGTGAACATATTTTTATAACTTAGTCCATCTTACAAACGTAAAAAAAAGTAAAATTGCCTATTGCCATACACCGGGCACATATCCAGACTCCTACTAAATAATCTAATTTAGAAAACACTTGTAATTCCCGACTTGGGATTTGAACCCAGGATCTCTAGATCGGCAGACGCCCTTGCAACTAACACGACCAACAAGGCAAACAAAATTAATTTCACACTTTTAATATTTGAGCCAACAGTGCCGGGAGCCATCGGTTTTATTATTATGTAATTATATGAAGCTTATCACTGTATTCAGTTAACCTTTTCTTTAAATGAGATTGAGTGAATAACCATGACTGGCATATATGTATATAATAAGGAGATTTTTGTTTTATATAGTGACAATACAGTAAATATGAAAAAGCCAAAACCCATCTGGAGCATTTAAAACGTCAGATATATTGTTATTATTGTACATACCTATAATAAATCGCGGTGGATCTAGCTGAAGGTCGGCGTCGAAGAGCGTGAAGCCCAAGAAAACACGAGTAAAAAGAGCTATTAATAAAATATTTCTTCAACTCGAACAAAAATAAAAAAATAAAAAAAATCAAAATAATTGAATTTGAAAAACAAATCGCAAATCCGACTACACCGACTACACGTATGAAACCTCCACGATAAATAAAAGTCCTTTAAGCTATCTGTAATACTCGAGACGTTGGCCAAGACTAATATGTTCGCGCCGACCTACAGTTCATTATCCCGAATGATTGATCGAGTGCAGTCAGAGTCATTAGAGACGTTAGACGCTGTGACCCATTAGCTCCTCGCCATATCTTCTTTCTTATACCTCAGAGTATCAAGATCGTAACTCTGCTCAAAACTTTGTACCATAGGATAGATTTTATTATTATATGATCACGCCAGGTTAGATGAAGATATGGTAAAAATATTATTAAACTTCTTGTAATAAGATATACTACAATGATAGCGACTGGATGAGATCAATGGAAGATCGATAATTGTGACACATGTTAAGAGAGGCTTATGTCCAGCTGTGGGACGAAAAAGGTTGTGTTAATAAGGAAGTTAATGATACATCATTATTCAATAATCCATGTCTCGTTGTACTGGTCCCAATGTGTTTTGTTTACAAAAACTTTTAAATGATACTTTCACGCGAAAGCACTTCGCAGCAACTGTCTGTTGTACTTGCACTCTATTATATATTGTAATGATTCATTATTCAATTAATGATTTAATTGAATTAAACACACTATTCATGAAATTAATATACTTACAAGTAGTTTAGTTTTAAACGGGATGACCAAATCGGCTAGTTTTAACGAAAATAGGGTGTACCTTCATACATTGTCCATTTATACATAGAGTACTTCTCTCAATATCCCAGATCCTAGACATAACGTGATAACATAAAGTACAGAAGCTTTATATGCAAAATTTAAACTTCATCAAGCCCGCAGTATAAAGTATTACATGTAGAAATGGGATGAGGGGTAGGAATTGCGAAAATAGGGGTAGAACTTTTGAAACTTTAGTATCGCCTCGCGACGGTACATTGTATTTTACTATGAAATAACCCTAATATAATTGCTCTTACAGGTACATTACTGTTCCTGTGTGAAATTAAATTTACACTTGTTAGTTAATTTTAATGGTAATCCTGCACACACAACTGATATTAAATAAGTACAATGCAAATATACTTGATATTGTATTTAAACGATCTCGCAGTAAGAGCTCAGTGGTTTAGATTTAACGATTGTTCAATTATCTAGGTACAAATCTATCACCTCTGAAATTAAAAAGTTAAGTATCAAGTGATTTTTATCTTGGGATATCGCCACATTCGGTTATGCTGTACCAAAGTAAACGGCCTTTATTATAGTAAGTAGACGGGTGATATATGTATATATAATGGTCCGACTGAATTATCTCCGATTTGGTAGGTGTGCTGATGTAGTCAATCTTCTTATATACATACACTTATATACATACGTAAATATATAATTATACAAATACTTCTTAACACCAAGGGTATAAATATCACTGGCTATATTGTAAATAATGAAACTCTCGTAGAAGATGCCAGCACGACGAAGTATTCTTCATGTTCCGTAAGTCCTGTAAACTCGTGGTAAGCTGTAGCCTTGACATGTGTAATTTTTGACCAGACATATCCAGAACGATAAAATTTGCTGATGATGATACTAAATGTTTATAACACTCAGACACACTTGCTTCGCCTCGCTAATGAAAGGCAATCTGCGCGACAGTTGGATCAGTCGTAACATAAGCGATCTGTGTAACGAAATCTTGTAAAACTCACCCGTAGAACTGCCATACAAGAATTTGGCTTAAATAATTAGCAAAGTACATTACAGCCGATTCACATATCACGTTAATTCACCCGTTTGTGCCCGATTTAGAACAAAACGGATTTTAAATACATAGTTAACTAGGCACGGCTATCATTTAGCCGTTAGTGTATATATTTTTCTTATTGGAGAAATATCTAGAAATATAATATTTACCTAGATTAAAGGTTTTTTTTTGGCTAACACAACGAAAACAAATCAATAATTAACAAGTTGCTAATTCAACAAAGCCAAGCTCATTGCGCCTTGTATGGTTTTTTTATCAATAATGACGAAATTAGATAATAACCTAACAATAAATAATTGAACTTAACAAGAAATTTTATAAGAAAATCCGTTTTAATCTGTTAATAGAGAAACTTTCCAGCCCAATGTGGCAAAACCCCCAAGTTCACATGAACTTAACAGTGGAATACTAATATATCAAAATGTGTTGTAACTTTCACTCTGCTTGACAAATTACGTCTTTACAGCCTTTTTCTTAATTATTCCGTGTCGTGGGTTCGATTCCCACCGGAGATCAATATTTTTGTGACGACCACAAGCATTGTTTTGAATTTGGGCGTAATTTATTTTTATATTAGTATGTATTTTAGTGGGCTAAAGGTCCCACATAAACCGGTATCTCTCCCAATGTACCGGGTACCTAGTGAAGGTTTCACTCCCGTAACCAAAAAAGAGTAGATTCTGCGAAATTTATATTCCAAAATATGAATTACTATTATGGATGGAGTACTCCTGGATGCGGTGAGCCGAGGACAGGGCACGGCGACGGTCTTCGAGTGAGGTCTGTGTCCAGCAGTGGACTGAGATAGGCTGATTATGAATTATGATTACTATTCGTCCAGTCATACGTACATGCAGTTATAAGTTAAATTTTGTTTATTATACACGATGGAATACACCGTAAAAAGTAAATAAATTTAGTCGAACAAAATTTTATATAACCTGCATTTTCATAGGGAATACGTTAATACGTTTTATTGAAACATTAGTGGTATCATTATCATTTTCCAAAAATAATCATATCAAAATGTTAGATTCAATGACATTGAATAATACATACTCGTAAGATAAATTTAAGGATCGTACTGTAAATGTCTTAATAAATAATAAGTAAATATCTTGGGACATCTCCACACACGGCCATCTGATCCCAAACTAAGCGTCAAGAGAGCTTGTGTTATGGTAACC
>DWDU01004302.1:0-10865 GCA_018245575.1 Jemadia suekentonmiller | reverse complement strand
TTTCACCAGTTACGTTTACGTCCCACTGTGGAATAGGTGGTGAGCCTATTGCCATGCATCGGGCACATATCCAGACTTCGAGCGACTACTAGAAAATCTGAATTAGAAAATTTTAGTAGTGCGTGCCCGACCCGGTAATCGAACCCGGGACTTCCCGATCGGCAGTCACACTGGCAACCAACACGACCAACGAGGACGTAACGTAATTGGTGAAACGTGGGAGTGTAATACATAGTTGTTTATATAACTTATATACCTATATTAAATTAAACGGTTCTCGAATATTCTCCTAGTGTCTACATCATTCTGTCTAATTCACATTTTTATAGTTTCTTTTAGTTTAATGTCATTTACCATAAAATGTGATGATGTGTGTGACAACACGGAAACTGTATCGATCCGTTATCAATCGATGTAACTTGAAATCTATGCTTTTCAAACGAAAATGTCTTCAAAAATTCAGTACAGTATGATAACAGTTTTTCACCATAGTTTTAAGCGTTTACATAAGCCCTCACCAGCCTAACTCGAAAATATCTCACGCTATATCGGAACACCCGTTCTTTTCAATTGCCGTCTCGCGAAAAACTTTACGCGCGCGATAAAATATAGCCCATACTTTACATACATGGTAGGCGCCGAAATACGCCCCCGCCCCGTCCTACTGCTTAAATAAAACATTCCCCTTATTACAGCGGGATTAAGTGGGAGACGCTATGGGAGTATATTTTTATTGTTGGACACATCTGTTTCTACGAACGAGCGAGGCGCCGTACGCCCGCTCTCGGGGCACTTTTGTGGATAACGACATTGTTAGTTTCATGTTTGCTCTTTGATCTTTTTCATACATAGGACGGAACTAACGATGTACGCAAATGTCAATAGCTGCGGGATTATTGTTGTTTGGTTTTACCCCACCGTAGCGTAGTGCCGGGATTTGGTAGTCTAGCGTGCATATTTTTCTACAAAGTATTATTTATAAATTGTTGAAGTGAGAATGTGTTTGAGGTTTGCATGTCAAAGAACAGACATCTATAAATCTCTGTTTTACTGTTTGAGCACGTGTGTGGTATTGACGTAAAAAAAAACGTAACATCACGTCTGTAATCCCCGAAGAGGTAGGCAGAGATGTGTTACTGACAATATGATAAAAGGTGTTTAATTATATCTAAATTAATATTTATGTAACGCATAGTAATACAAGTTTGAGCTTTCTGCAATCCTTCTGTACATAATATCTAAATAAGTCGATTCTTAAACTCTTACATTCGTGCAATAGTCTAATAAACTCAATTCAAACATATCGCTTGATACATAGATGTCGCTTGCAATAACGATGAGGAAAACATAAAAAGAAAACCTATTCATACAGTAACCCTCTTCGTAATGTTCTCAGATCCGTGTATATCTATCAACCGACATTTAGTCTGTGCGCTCTCAAAGCCTCGAGGATTTCGTTTGCGAAATGGGGGCAGAGGCCAACAATGAAACAAGATAAATATAAATGCTACAGTTCCTGCCAGTAATTCCTGGTCAAATTCTCCTTTCGTCGTCCTCCCTCCAATACCACTTACGACTATTAAATATGAATTAACGCTGGGCAATTGCAAATCAATTAATTATAAATGAAAAATAGTTGAAGCAGATCAAATATCAAGCCTTTGTCTAGGTACCTCGTAAGGCATGAAGATATGACATGTATAATATGTATGTATATAAGGTATGTTCATATATGTCTTTAAGTATTTAATCTTACGATATTTAGTCAATTTTGGTCAGATTGTATTTCAGTAGAAAATTGAATTCAGGAACAATAACATTCATTTTAAAACAATCCAACTCGACTAAATCTAAAATGTACGTTTTTCTGTATAGTAAATATCTAAAGATTACTTAAGCAGTACGAATGTATGTAAGTAGAGCAGTGGGTCGAAAAGATTAATCAAGAACGTACCTTTTTTACTTTACTTCGCTTCGATAAATTTGCTCGAATGTAAAAAAAAAAAAAGAGAAAAATGTATTTACGAATGTACCTTACAAACGATGCATTAATAATTCGACGCAACAAATAAAACGTTCGTGTCGTGCCCACATTCGTGCATTTCGTTTTGTTGCGTGACGTCTCTGTTTGGCCGCACTGTACACGTACAGTGCTCGGCGAAAATTGCTGCGTTACACCCGGGACGAAGCATTAGAATTTGATGTTATGATTCCGTTAGAATGAAGCAGGATCGGTTTAGATTCCTACTTAGGAACTTCGTAATAAACACGAGTAATAATGTTTATGTCTGAATGTACATATGTGAATTTAGAGTACATTGATATATTATATAGTTCACTAGGCGTTTTTCCCGGGATCTGTCTAGTTTGAGGTTAGTTGCCACTGTGTGTATCGCCTCAAACAATTATTATTAACTCGATGGCTTGCAGCGTTGCTGACAGCCGGTCTCCCGACAAGGATTGATGTTATGATTTCGTTACTCGGGAGCTAGGTTTACTTTTAAGTTACGAATTGGTGTCGATTTTCATACGTAACATCAAGCCTGTAATCCCCGACAAGATAGACAGGTAAGTGTAGTACAATCCCACGTTCCGCCCGCCATTTACCTTTTGCCATAAACCGGGCACAAATCCAAATTTTGGGCCGCTACTACAAGATTCCATTACAAAATCTAAGTTAGAAACTTCCAACGGTAGGTACTGGCTGCCGGAATTTGAACCCAGGACCTCTCGACCAGCCGTCACGCTTGCGCCCATTCGATCAACGAGTCAATTTAGGTATTTACTTCTATAACATAATAGTAATGGTACAGTCACACACCGGATAATTACATATATTATTGAGATCCTATTTGTTGAGTTATGACCGTACCTAATGTTTAATGCCATTATTTTTCAGGATAAAAACGCAACTCTATTACTATGCCTCTTGTGTCTGTCCGTTTATCACAGCACTATATCACTTGAACTATAACGAGAAAAAAAAACGTAACATCACGCCTGTAATCCCCAAAGAGGAAGGAAGAGGAGTGTAGAACTGTAACGAGTAGACACTTGCAACTTTTACTAAGTATGTATTATTATAGTTGCCACAACAATAATAACGACTTAAAAACAATGCAGTGTTAAATATTTGATAGTGATACGAACCACTTCGTGTATTCTATTCGCATTTGAATGAGTTTTTCACATGAAATCGTCCATCGCCCATCTTTTACCCGCTGGCTATGAATAAAGCCATCCATACCTCGTGTACATCAACGTTAGCTATTCCGCGCGATATTAATCTGGGGGGAGATTTTACGAGCCGCGAAACTTATAGTGCGCTCGTGCACCCTCCGGATAGCGACTTGGAACAAGTTTAGACATCTTAATATCGTAATAAACAAAACGACGTGCCGGGAACGAGTTGCGGTACATAACAGTACGAGCGATAATAATACGGCGAAAGAAGTTCCTAGAAGACTTTACGATCGAAGCTTAAAGTATTTCGCGTAACATTACTCTTGTTAACGTAACGTAACATCACTCCTCTATGTCCCCAAGGGCTAGACAGAGGGGTGTAGTGCTCCCACGTTTTACTTGTTATGTTATTCGTACGTCTTATGGGAATATGGAAAAGGCCGAGTCTATTGCCATACTGCAAATTTCAAATATGAAAACCAGTTTATGAAGGCGATACTAATCGAGAATAATAATTTCGCCGTAGGGAGTTCTATTCTTTCGCAATCTGTAGCAGAAACTATTTAGTCAAACGTCGTCCTGCTTGGAAGAGTGTCTATGAGTGTCTATGATCGGTCTAGACGGACGACGTAGAATGATGCAGGATTGGTTTACATTCGTACTTAGAAACTTCGTAATAAACACGAGTATTAATGTTTATGTCTGTATGTACAATTATTTACATATGTAAATTTAGTGTACATTGATATATTATATAGTTCACTAGGCGTCTTTCCCGGGCTCTGTCTAGTTTGTCTAGTTTGAGGTTAGTTGCCACTGTGTGTATCGCCTCAAACAGTTATTATTATTAGGTAACACAAAAACTCGATGGCTTGCTGCGTTGCTTTCAGCCGGTCTCCCGACAAGGAGTGATCGCTCGACACGTGATCGAGCTGCGAGCGATCGGAGCGCGGCCGATTGAATGATTGCCGTGCATTTGTTATTCACCCTCTCTATACATACATACATATATCTAATAATGATACGCTTTACATATACTTATCGCTTCGTATTTTTTTAATATGTTATAAAGGATTGAAACATCTAGTTAAACAATAATAATAAAACACAAAACCGAAAAACACAACAAATAAAAATAATAAAATGAGGACAACTCTCCAATATAAGGTTACTTTTTCAAAATTAATAACAGGTTTTTCCACTAATAAAACAAATTACAAGTTCGGAATAGTGAAGGTAGTAAATATATAAATGAATAATATAGTCTACTCTAACGTTTTATAATAAAATGGTAATTTCTAGAACAGAACGCACAGATTTGAACAAAAAAGGCGCGCAAATCTCAATAAGCCGATCTCTAAGTAGGATACATTCTCGACAGCGACTTATCGCTAGCGGCTGATCTGATAAATTGGGTACTAACGCGTTACGCTCATTATCAGCTGAGCGCTCATAGTCGTTGAGCGCTCATAGTCGCTATGATTACGCATTTTTGTCATCTTTTCTCTCTGTTTTATGGCAAAAATCACTTCTTCTTTGTGTCGATAGCTGATCATGGTAAAATGATTAGTTGCAATGCCCAGGGTGCGCCGGGCAGCATATTTTTATAATTAATCAGATACAGTCGCCGCTCGGGGAGGGTCCTAAATAAGCGACTAAGACGTCATCATCATCGGTCCACTGCCGGACGCAGCCCTTCCGTGAGGGTTAATGCCCATAACTCCTACGCTAGGCATGCCAGTTGGGGGATCGCAAAGCAAAGCCACTCCCAGCACAACAACAGATCGAACAATAAATGACAGGTGAGCGATAGAACAACAGAACTTTTAATGGTCCATTAGTAAAACTTACGTCATTTAAACAAACTCCAAGTATAAAGTAACTCGACTTAACTAAATTTAAACAGATCTTTTCAAGCGATAAACTTATTTAGGGGTCTATTGACACCAACGTTAAAAGTCAATACGCTGAACTTGTCCAAAGGTCTATCAATCATAATTCAAAGTACATTTTAGCTGTTGTCGTTTCATTGTTGGTTCGCTTAATCGCCGCGCCCAATTTGTTTACGTAAAATTAAGTTTTTGAAACATATGAATGCACATCCATAGCGAAATAATTTTATTAATTACAATTATTGGTCGTCATCTCCGAAATAACATATGTAAGTAGGGACGTACGTGGGTTTTCGAAATACCCTCATACAAAATAATATTCCTGTCACACAATTCAAAAAAAGAATGTCGGTATTGTGTAACGAATTTTGTTCCACAATCGGCTACTTCGTAACCTACGTGGGTATACGAGAATATGACGAGTTGTTAACTTGAAACGAAACGAAAAATGTTAATGTGTTCGTTAGGCGGGCATAATAACACGCGTTTAGCCTTACACATGTGATAATATTACCGGAGATGTAGATCAATCAACGATCGGTGACTGGTTTTTGTGCGAGCCTCACATCACTCCATACAAGTAGTCGTGTCGGACGTATATGTTCAATGAATCGTTTAACAATAAATGAAAATCAAAAATTAAAAACATAATAAGCATTTATTGAAGGTTAAAACATAAAAGAGGCAGGCCGAAAATCACTTGTCAAAGAGTTCCGAAACCGCCAAGGGCGTATTAAGAAGAATCACGGTAGGTCTGTAAGGAATGAGATACTTGGTACCCGATCTTCTGTCTGTCCTGTAAGGGTCCTGGCGTGCTGATATGTGTATATGTATCATTTATTTAAAAATATGGTGCATACTGAACATGATAAAAATTCGTTAAAGAGATTACTTCTAAACGTGCTACGATTGGAAGTGGAATAATTTTGTATTTCGCGTTTTTACCTCAATTGATATTAAATTATCACTGTAGTCCGTGAAATAAAGCATAACTGTAAAGAACCTTAATAAATTCATATTCAGAACAATGTAGGTAATTCATAAAATAAATCAACTGCGGGATGATTTACAATATCTCATTTTTAGTATAAAAATTTTTTTTTGCTCCGCTCATTTCCCAAATGAACTGCGCCAACGTAACCTAATTTCATAAGCATCCGTCAAAAAAATATGATCCTTGTGTTATACTTTCAAGTATTATTACCTACCACGTGAAAATATACACGAGCAGAATACTTTGTGTAACATTAGCTTTGGGAGACATGGGCTTATTTTCCGGGTAGTGCCATACATTGCATGGTTAATAACATTGTAGAAAATTGGAAGCAAAATTTTATTTCGTTACTTGACGAGCCGGTCAGAAGCGCGGATGACCGATAGATCCATATAGTAAGGAGTTTGGAGTTTGTGGCGATGTTAGAGGAGGACTTATACCCAGTAGTGGATGTCAGTGATGATGACGACTTGGCGGAAAATTTCACTCATCATTATTATCACCAGCTTATTGTAGGCCACTGCTGGACATAAACATAGCTAAAAGCGCTGGCAGCAGCGTGTGAGAAAGGCTGCGCTTTGGGATTCCCCATCCCCACGCCGACCAGCGTGGGTAATATAGACATAACCACTTAGAGAAGCCTAAAATTCATTTAGTCAAAAATAACTTCCTGTATGCTCCTTAGGTACTTGCGATGCTGTACGACTAACGAACACTAGTACCTATCATGTAAGCAAACGTATGATAAACAAGTCCTTACATTTAATCAATGCAGATACTTGTGAAGAAGAATAAAGACGCGAAAATCTAACTCTTATACATTTTATCTCTTTGTATAATTCTTTATAAACCTCAGTAACTTCGAGTACGTTCCAGAACATTCGTTTCATGTTTTATATCGCCGATACGGTGTAAAGCACATTCCACACTAACGTTTCGCATTGGCCTTTGGCCTCACTCGAATACCGGTATAGCGTGCAATATTCAGGGGCCCTCGAAGCGAGGACGTCGCACCGGCTGATAATGAAAAGCTTTAAATTTTAATGACGCTTCCGACTGACGAAGAGATGATCTCGCGGGAGCACACTCCGAGCGGGAACGATTCGAAATCTGAACATACAACATAAATTATGAAAGATGGACTCAACTGACCGGCGGGCACATTCATCGCTCATACAAACTCACTCAAATATCCATATTTTTCAACGAGATGTTTAAAGAGAAAATAAAATGTTATATCAGTGCGGATGGAGAGATCCCTTTTCACTTTGCAAATTCATAAAACAATATCGCTTCTGATTTAGATAAAAAAATATATATAACGATAAAAACATATTTCTTACTTATTCTTTCGACAAGGCAGTTACGAATTTGTCATACAGACAAGTGACTAAGTATCGTTGTTAATTTATCGTTTCACAAATAACTACAGCAGCTCCGCGTAAGTGCGTACAGTGTCCGGTTTAATTTTCAACGTCAGTTAGCTTGAACTTAGATAGTTAGTCAGCGATATAATGGTTTTGGGCTTACTATAAATAGCTTCCATTACAGGTATTAATAACGTGTCCTGCCCTCCTACGATTGTGACTGACGCAACGCGGGAATCCTTTAATGATACACTATGTCGCTATTCTTGCTTCCATTCGCATTAACGTTTATTAAAATATTACCAGTATGTATTATGTATTGACCGCTTCGTTGGACGAGTAATTACGAGTGCGACTTGCGATCGACAGGTTTCGGCTTCAAATCCCGGGTCGTGAAGAATTTTTTCTAGCTAGAATTTCTAATTAAAATTCCAACTAGTGGCTCGGAATGTGGATTTGTGTTTGGTGTACGGCAAAAGCTCACCCCGGGGAGTACAGTCGTGATGTTAGGTTTCTTTTAGTATATCATGTATAATATATGTAACTCCTATATGTGTGAACCTATGTTCTTTTATGATATTTTGATTTCTATGAAGTTTTCATTAATTATCATAATTATATAACTGCATCTAAAATAATAATAAACGTCGAAAATAATACAAATAATATTTGTAAATAAAAAAAATTACAAACATATATTACATCTGTGCATATATTTATATATGACATTACGTAAATAACATACAGTTATGATGATTACTATACATATATCAAAATATAGGTGCTCATGCTCTAATGTGATTTGACCATTGACGTAGAACAACCGGATAACAAAATTACGAACACCATGAGAAAAAAAGACGCATCATCGAACAAGGGTTGCGAGTTTGAACGAGAACGCCTCAATACCTTCAAATCGAACAATGCACTTCAAGTTGAATCTTTTGACGTTTAGGTAAATTGGAGCATTACAATAACGAAAGATAACATTTTATCAATTCCCCCGCCGTAATGAAATTACATTTTTGGCCGGAACGTTCCGTTTCGCAATAAATTTCTAGAGGTTTTTTCAACAAAATGTCAGGGCCAATAGGAGTGTATTCATTACGGGCGGCCGCCCACGTCGCCGGCGCCCGGTGTACTGCTTTAAGCATTACATTACTCATTAATGAAATGGGATTTTGGGATGAAAAGAAAAAAAATATTAGGGGAAATAAACATTTCAGGTACGATGTTACGTGCCGCTTTGTGGAATTAGATACAGAAATGGAAAAAATTTCAAGACCTTTAGATATAAACTAGGATAATTCTTATACAAAACAAATTTCTTGGGACATTCGACAAATAATGAGAGTAGCTAACAATGTATAATATAATAAGTTTTATTACGGACCATATCACTTGACGGCGCCATTAGTGTGGCAATAAACTCACCACCTATTCCATAGTGGGCCGTAAATGTAACTGGTGGAACATGGTAATGTACTACATTTCTTTGTCTACCTCCTCGGGGATTACAGGCGTGATGTTACGTATATCACTGTAATTTTACATGTCACTTAAATAGATACGAACAGGTATTACGTGGTGATACATTGGTCATCTTAAAGAAACATTAAAAGCGTATGCACGGCGGTCTTAACTTGCGTCTATTTCCTTGCATTTTTGTACGAATCCATGAAGTTAATGCCCTTTGAATTAGTTTCCAAAAGCAACTATGGACAACCGTAGAAGCCTCTAAAACGTTATGCTACATCTTTCACATCAATAAGTCAACGTAATCCTTTAATTCTTAGATATATTACTGTTATAAGCGAAAGTTCATTGTAGACATTCTAAAAACTTCTCGCAACATTCTCAACTTACGAAATAGTTCGTCACACCTCGGTATAGATTTATGAATTAAAAAATATGATCATTAATGATAAAACATAGCAATAAAATAGCGTTATTAGTTGAAAATATTGATTTGATTGTTTATTGTGTATGACTAGTATATATTGTTTATTGGTATCTTATTAATAAATGATCAGTTTTTCTAATAATAATAATATAATAATAATAAATTAATGGTGCGCGCAATAAATGTTTCGAGTAAAATACATAATAATTTCTTTATTGTTAATAATAAAAGTTTAATAAGCAACGTTATGTTAAAAATATAGTACCTAATACTCGTAAATATTTCACGAACGAGCCGAATCGTCCAACTGTTCAGAATTACCTCAGCGCTCCCCCTACACGTCCCCCGTCATCTCCATACACCGCGTTTCACCTGACGATACATTAGAATAATTTGCTCGTTCAGCTATTAAAACGACGTCACCCGACCGTCCTAAATAATGACACTTCAGTTCACATTCGCTGGTACGTTAAATGAACCGAGCGATCTGTCGAATAACAATGAAGTAACATTCGGTATAAAAGCTTGGGAAAAGCTCGGTTGAGCGCACTGTGAGTCTGACGATGTAGTGAGCGACATACGATACGTTTAGTCATTAAACATGGTAGATTTCGTTTCAATGGTGACTCTAAGAGCGCGGTACGACAGATCTTCGGGCGGCGTCACCCACTTGTTCTATTTGAAAATGCAAACTCATATTTATAGAGTGCAAGTCAGTTTTCTATGACATAGAAGAAGAAATCTAACTTCATCTTATTACAGCCTCGAGATCTATAAATATGACGTTTAATGGCAGAGTGAGTTACAGCAAGGGTGGACAATCTGCCAATCCTGATACTGCTAAATGGGGTAAGAATTTATCATCTATATTTATAAGAAATTGTTTCATATAACAAGTAACATGGCATCCGGTCAACAATAAGCCGTTCGAGACTACAATTCGGTTAAAAATACCAAAGGTTTAAGCTGTAGGCTATTAATATGAAGGTCCATGCGTCGCCATACTTCATCCGGATGACTCTCTAGCTGCGTCTCCACTAGCCTGCAATGGAACGTCGTGGTGGAATTAGCCCCAACACTACCCGAGCTACGAGGCGAGGTTTTGAAAATACGAATAACGTTCTGTCCAATTATTATGTATAACGTATATTAATAATGCTACTGCCGATGTTGTATATTCTAAATGTCGTGTCATATAATATGTAATACATGTCTATTAACGAAATACACGTTACAAATGTTTTGCCTTTCATTTAGAAAATGACATTATTTTGTGATAAAATAGTCCTTGAGTTTTCCGGATACACATAATATTATTATTTGCATTAAAATATTAATAAGTAGGAAGAAATGAATAACCAACAGCGCCATCTTATCTGTGAAATGACCGTGAATCATTATTCGGGTGATCTTATCGGGAGTGGGAGGCGTGGCCTACCCTTTATAATAACTCGCATTGGCTCCTGCAGGCAGTCTATCTTCGGATCTGACTCGAACAAGAGCTCTGCTCCCAACGTGACTGTTGG
>DWDU01004301.1:0-10867 GCA_018245575.1 Jemadia suekentonmiller | reverse complement strand
TTGACTGGCCCGTTGGTGCAATGGTTAGTGAACCTGACTGTTGCGCCGGGGATCGTGGGTTCGATTCCCACTCAGAATTAATATTTGTGTGATGAACTCAAGTATTTGTTCTGTGTCTAGGCGTAATAAAAATATCTATTTAAGTATATATTTATATGTATTTATCAGCCGTCTGGTTGCCATAACACAAGCTCTCCTGACGCTTAGTTTGGGATCAGATGGCGGTGTGTGGAGATGTCCGAAGATATTTATTTACGAGATATTTTAATTCTCGCAGTGCCAACATGATTTCTGGGTGTTATAAAACATTACAAGTACACGAACAGATACAACATGAAGGGATATCTTTTTATATACATATTTAATTGAACTTGTATACATTTCCGTGTTGTTTTTTGTTACGCCCAAAGGAATTCCAAAGTTAGCAGTGTAAGCATACGGGGATTTAAAAATCCCGTTGAGCTCCAAACAAACAAGTGTTAATAAGAATATTTGATTAAATCAAACCTAGTACGATAACAAAAAAGGAAATAAATAATCAGAGATACATAAAATACCTAACCATAACTTGGCGTCTAGTATTAATAATATCGCGGATTTACATGTGTAGGTATACAGAGTAAAATAAATAATAAGATTTGATATTAGACTCACACAATAATCATGTTTACGCATAGATAAGAGTTGCATGTACACACAGCTACGCAACTTGGCAGAAACAACAGATTCTAGTGCAATAAATCTGTGCACTTCGCACGTAAAATGACTATTTCTTTCATGTATAAAATCTTTCAAGTCTGATGCGCGTAGTCGGATCACATCGTTTCGCCGCCTGACAAATTCCTGAAGGATCTTTTACTTACTTTTTATGAAATCACTTGCACAAAGAATCATCCCCAAATTATAATAAACTTGGCAACTCGTGGGTGGATTTTAGTGGACACTTCGATTGTGGTCCGGATTTTTCAAGTAAGTTGACAAATGTTAATGTGCCTGCTTGTCAATTATAATATTTCTAATCTAAGCTTAATTTACTTATAAGCTTACTGTGTGTTCGCTTGAATACATGTGCACAAAAATCCGTATTATACAAGTAATTACCAGTAATTAAAACAGTTATGTATTGTTTGAATGATATCATCAATGTAATTATCATACACTGGATGTAATCAGTATATCCCACATTGGAGACCAAAATAAACAGTTATGTAAAACGCCGCGGTTATGATCAAATCAAATTTTCTATGAAAATATTTTGTTCATGTACTTATATTAAGTTTTTTTTTAATGTAAGACTGTCCGTTTCGGAACCCCTCTCGCCCTTCGCAGAGTATTCCAAGGTCGGCCATGTCGCCATATTGATCTCCGCTGGAGTTTCATCTCTATGTGAGTACAATGTAGATGTCTCTGTTGTGTTATAACAGCGAAACATTTTATCCGGTGACACGTAACCATGCCTGCTTTTAAGACAAAGTAATAAAAACAGCATTATACATAATTATTACTCTATTTTGTAATAATAATCATTGCTAAATATAATATTCAAATCAACGATATAGAATTAATTAGATTGTTGGATACCGAACTGTACTTTATAAATGCATTTAGTGAAATCGATTTTTACAATGACGATAAGTTTACAAAGATATTTTTTCTTCCTATTGGCCTGATTTTAGTTTTTCCCAACCCTATTGATTTTCATTACATCCGTTAGAGATGGCGAACTACCTGAAATTATCTAGTTTTAAGTGGAGACAGAACAAAGTTATTTATGTTTAGAGCTGTAAGAAATATGCGCTACCTTTGGTTCCTCGCTTGAACTCACATGAGCATTATTGTCCTGTTCAAAAATACTTAGACCTATTTAAAGATTGACTAGATTTGTCGGTTAGAATGTGTCTGTTTAATATTATTAACAACTTATAATAACTAAACCAAGTGACCTCAAAAGTCCTATTTTGATAATCCACTTCGACGTCGCCCAGTAGTCTTTTAATACTCTCTTCAATTAAAAACATTTCCTTACTCAGAAAAGTGTGGCCCTATCGGCCTTAACTTGTGGCCATAAGATTATTTTCTATACAATGACATTGTCTGAGTCGTAAACAGCTTACAGCGAGATTTGTCGACGGTTACAATAAATTGCACACAATAATGTTATAAAGATACATATAATATTTTTATTATGGGTTTTATAAACAATGTCACTGTACATTCGCGTGCTAACTGATCGTTCAACAATATAATAGGTACTTTTACTACACAATACGGCAGTTTGTGTGCGTAGAACACGGAGACCTGGAAAGAGGCTATTCAAGATTGCCCTGATTGACTCTATTCATCATCCGTCTTACGTAAAGATGCGACTGTTTATTAAAATAAATTGTATTTCGTTGTGGACGGTGCATTTGTTGGTTTTCGTAACTATTTCATTTCTATACAATACGACGAACTGTCATTGGGTCCAACTGCCTAGAATAGGGCAAACATTAATTTGCACTTATTCTAACATATGGTAGCCCAATTAGTGTGTTATTGATACAAATATAATCAGCTAAATGCCTTGTACGCCAGCGGATAGACTAGGCGGTGCAAAAAAACTGGATTTTTCAAAACACAATCAGCATGCCCAGTGTGAACACTTCGGACAAAACGCTTCCAGAGTTTGGTGACTGATGTCTAGCAATAGCATACGATAAGCTGACGATGAATTATATCTGAACATTACTTTAATATACATTTTTATTTCATTAAAGTTATATGTATGTTAAACTAAATTTAAAATTGATCAATTGTTAATTTTCACAAAAATGTGAAATACAAAAATCACTTTTCATTACTTCATTCGACCGGTGATGGATCAACGCAGCTAATAGCTGTGGACAGTTACACATAAAGATACCTATAGTATATATTTCTTACTATGTTAATTTCTTATGTCAGCTAAATGGGCTCATTTACGTCTAATAACTGTCGTTTACCGTTAAATAGCAAGACGCGATTGCTGAGCACCACGCGACGAATGACCCTGGGACGCCATAATCGCGACACTGGCTGCTATAAGCCGCTGTAACTATCTGTGGGTAAACTCGTAACCAGCTCTGTCTGGGAGCATGAGTATGTGATAATCGTTTTCACGTACGGGTTTACTTCAATTATAAGATATATCTAGATTCATCCGCTTTTTATTTTGTTTGAGTTTCGAGCTGCCTGTGTCTCATAATTTTATTAGATAAAATTGCGTTTTTCTTTCGTTTATCAACGTACATAAATGATATGTACATTGAGTTTTTCTTTCGTTATCGAAGGGAAGACGTTCAGAAGGTAAACCGTACAAAAGTAATGATACAGTGAAATATGGCTTATGAGTTTCGTTAGCGCATAGCGAACAGATACTGAAACTATTATTGCGCTATATCACCAAGGAAATGTTGAAAATTATTTAAAAAATTCTCATTTGCAATCAGTTTTAATTTTGTTAAAGTCGAAACGGAATAGAAATATTATATTTTATAACGCAACTGAACACGTTACATAAAATAAAAATACCAGATTTTAACAAGTTCGTACTTAAACCCAAGTCATTCCCATAAACGCTTTTATCCTTTATTCCACTATTTGATGGGTTGATTCAAGATACTATCAAAAACTAATGTCATTTCAAATGACAAAAAAGCGTAACAGACAGTCAACGACAACTTCCTCATCTATTTTCAATTGAAAGATCGTACTTCGAATGTCGTTGTAGCTCGCAGCCTCGCTGCTCCCACACATTGACAATAAACAAATATTATAAATATATTTTTGCATTACCAAACTGAATATTTAATTAATGTATCAACTAAGTCTTACGTACACCCAATTATCACAACTTTTAAGATTTCCAAGTCTAGACATCTTCAGCGCGTTGGCAGTTAAGTCGCAAATGCCCGCGTCAATAAGATAAATATGTTATGTTTACTGTACATTTAGCAATGCGCCTCGCTGACGAGAACCAGTACAAGTTAGACTGATCTACAAGAGTATTGAATTATCTTAACGAACTCGGATTTTTATCAACATGACTACGTATGCAAAGAATAAAACGCATAAACTAGTAATATAATTATAACAAGGTGACAAGCTCACATGATCCATCAGATTACAAGGTGGGTAGAGTTTGTACTGTGGTTGCCAGACAGTATGTTTTTTTACAAATAGTCGTGCTAGGTTCGAAAAATTATTTGGTGTGGGAATCGAATCCACGAACAATACACCAACCGTCTTTCAATATTGCCGAGCACAATTGAACAAGTAGGTATATCCTTTAAAACTAAGATTGTCTTCCCTTTTACCTGCAGATTCTCTTTGCCGTTCAGGTATTAATGTCATTTTCATTCAGAATTTCAAAATTCTTAAGTATTACTTATTCCATCATCATTCAGAATATTGGAAACTGTTCTTCTCCCATCGTCTAAGGGTAAGGGCACAATATATCACTATTTGTGCTTCCCCCATTGTGAATATCATACATACTATGTCAGTTTCTAGAACCGATCAAAATGAGATAAGCGGTAGTATTTTACAGCAAATAGGTACAAAGTTACGATAACTTCCCGCCTATATGTAAATCCTGCAACTGTTACTGCAGACCCGCTGTCCTTGAATATAAATATTTTATTCAGCTCTAGACTTGTTTGTAACGAATGCAATAGAGCCCTGGATACATAATGTAGCAGAATATTTTTATAGGTATATCTTGAGACATAAAAGATATATTACATTACATATAAACGTAACATGACGCGTTTAACCCCGAAGAGGTAAGCAGTGGAGTGTAGTACATTCCCTCGTTACTTAAATATATTTGAACACATAGTTTTAACGAAAAATATTGGAACCTTAGATAGATTGTAATTTTGGATAATGTCATTTTTAATGTATCCGACAGAATTACAAACACTTTTAATGTTCAAAAAATCTCACACAGTGTTGTCTTGGAAATTTGGAGTGGTTGCTACACAAAGTAGCAATCAACTGACACTTAAAATAGCTGTAAGTCAATAAGCAAAGTTTGCATAAATATTTATATAGCTTTCTATACAATCAACGCAGATTATTTCATAGTTACTTACATACACTTCTCATTGCGCTTCATAGCAATTATTAGATCAAACGCAAATGTGATAACGTTGAGTTAAATCATATTGTACCTACATAGGAAAATTGTGTGTACACTACATTATCTGTAGGTAATAATTAATGATAATAGAAAATCACGTTTTCACCGTTCAACCTTGAACGACGGCGTTTTGTATTAAATCACGATTTCACGATGCAATATATTGCGTTGCGGTTACATTGTTGCATATATTGCAACAATCTTTTATTTACAGGGCCATAGGTTTTGACTACCGTTGACCTATAATAATAGTTATAAGCGCGTTAGCTGAACAAGAGGTCCAGGGTTCGATTGCCGGGTCGTGCGAAGCATTATTAAGTAAATTTTTCTAATTTTAAACTCCCGTTAGTAGCATGTATGACTATAGGTTCACTCCCCGTTACATGGAACGTATAGTATAACTGGTGAAAATTGAGAGTACCACACTGCTCTGCCTATCTCATCGGAGAAGTACAGGCGTTATGCTATATTATGATGTTTCTAACTATCTTACAAACATCAGACTACTTACGAAATTATGAATGTATACTTTTAATTAATGTTTATTACTTTTTTGAAATAGTGCCATTACTAAGCAATTAAAACGTTTCTGGGCAATATTATTAGCATATGTTAAGATTAATATATACATTCATATCGTCAGGTCAAGTCATTTACGGAGTAGGGATCGAGAGTCAAACATCCTCTATCCTCATAGACCGGACGTGTTCTAACATTGATATGTATATAACTATGTGCGCATAGTTAAAGCAACGATGCGTTATTAAAGAGGATTGTGGCCAGTGGCATCAACTGCGTAGTTCGGTCGCTGTACGCAGTAGCAGACTCTAATATCTATTCAGTGTTCAGAATCATAAGAGGTTCTCAACCTGGCGTTTACTTTCAAATCAAAAATCACTCTGTTATTATACGCGGTCGACATTATATTGCCCGAGAATATAATTTTTTTAAATTTGGGTATATGAGTTTAGTTTTTTCCTCGTTTTAATACAGTATCTCAAAACATCCTTTTGTTTACACCTAAAGTACATTTTGCGGTGCATTTATATAAGAAGTTTTAACGAGAGAGATGTTCCACACTGGTCGAGGTATATCAGGAACAGGTCTTTAAAATAATCTTCTAGATTTATAAGATGATTGTCAGTAAATTATCATTCTTATTACATCATACTTATGACCAAGTCTTTCTAACACACACCTGACGTGCTGCGATCTATTACTCACTTCTGAAGCCCTGGCACCAGTATCTATTTTGTCAAGATATGTCAGAATGTCAGGAAATAGGAATATCAATATGTATTTAATTTATTGCAACATAAAAGTGCAAGTGGTACAAACAAGGTTGAGAGCCGTAAGTACTATTGAAATGAACGAGTGGGTCCATTGCAGGCCACAATTGCGTCCGACTAGTCGCGCTGATTGCTGTCGAAGGACACGCGAACCCTCGTTAGCGAGTTCGATTCTTATAGCGTGCGAGACAGCTGCATGTACCTGTCACGTATGCAATTTAATGGATATTAATTTACAATGGCTAGTTGCTATTATGGTAATGTACGAAAATTATGTTATAATGTCATGGTATTAGATTAGCTAATATAAGAACATTTATTGCATTTACAATAAGTTGTCACTTAATAAATTAAACAACCAACCTTTCAACAAAAATTGTCTTGCAATAAGATTACAAGAAGCGCCTGTCATCAGGCGCAGACTTGGAAATATCCAATAAATCCAATCCCGTTCCAGTTTCCCTCTTAAATCGATTTCCTGTCGCGGGCTGGAGCGCCGCCAAGTACGAGGTTCGATTGTGTGCGACTTGGCACCGCGCCAATCAGCGCGAGACAGTTCAGAATATTATACTCATAATTGCAGAAAACAACGATTTGGCACATTTCTTATACAGACCGCCAAGGAGTAGAACACTGCCGGCGTCTGTTTGCGGGCACATGTAACATAGGACTCCTCAAAGCAAGAGTGAATGGGCATCTGCCCTTTCCATCAGACGGTATGGCGGTCAAACGCTCGCCTATCATATGATAAATAAAGAAGTTTACGTCGCTGTATCCGTGTCGAGATCGCGGGCTTGTTTTCGTACTACGACTGTCATTAGTCATTTTGTTTTTGTATTGTTTACTGTGTACCTTGACGAAATGACTACGTAAATGATGGCCAGAGTCAATATGTTTTTGTTATTAAGGATTTTGTTGCAACCGCGTCAAAAGTGAAAAATATTAATAGTAACTTAAGGTTATTAAGATATTAATGTCAAAACCCGATTAAATAATTTTAATTAATTAAAAAAAGCGGAGTTAACAAAATGTGAATCGTCAAAAAAAATACCGTTATTTAATTTTGTTCAGTTGTTATTGTATAAATTAGATAAAAGATTCTGATTACACAAATATTTTAGATCCGATTAATGTTCGAAATGATAAAAATCAGTACACTCTTATGAGATGCAAGAACACATACGTAACGCATATAAACTCAAACAGTGGGTAAACCTCAAATAGTACCTGTCCTAAGATCCAAAGTAGAATGTTTACATAAAGTGCATCACTGCTTACATAACATTCACTTGAACTTGAAATAGATTTGAATTTGAAAAGCCAACAGTCGGCTTTGTAAGTTTTGTTTTTATAACGAATTATTTGGTGAACAATTTTATTCATTGACCACAGTTAATTTATAAACAATGCTATGAAAACAGATTATGATTGGATCGTATGTGATGTGTAGAATATCATTAAATCAGAATATTCATTCGACAGATCCCTTGTTAGGTTAAAATTTTCAAGTCACTACAAGTTTACCTGAAGATAGAGTCCTAAATATTTATAATATGTCAAAAATACGTAATGAAGATATTTCTCATGAAATTTTATTGCTGTCAGAATATAATAACTTTAAAGCAGCTGCAAATTGCGTCATTGTGAATGACAGATTGCTAGTGGTGAAGTGGCGAGGAAAATTGATTTAAACGACATCATAATTTTAATACCTTTTAACTTATTAGTGGCGCTTATAAAGATTATAAAATTAAACATTCATGTTTTTTGCGATGGTACATAAGATTAGGATGAAATTAATGGTAGGGATGAGACAACATTAAGGTCGAGAGAAAAGCCCTTGTAATAATACATTTTATGTTTCAGTTTGCGAGTAATCAAGTTTTCGTACAAGTTAAAGTGGTTGTAGGAGGTACAATGGACATACCTGAGCTGAGCGCAGTAGAACTGATGCGGGATGGCGGTCAGAACACCAGCGCCGTCGCCCGTGTCGTTGTCGCACGCGCACGCGCCACGGTGCTCCATGCGCTTTGCCAGCACTTCGGCATCGCGGACGATCTGATGCGATAAGTGGTTATTAGTGTCTAAAGTGGCAGATGAAACCTTCCCTAAACTCGACTGCGCAATGAAGAACTGGTTACATTTTAACTAGCATATCTCAAGATGGCTTTTGGGAAGGTTTGTCAGTCTAAGAAAGACGCTGCTGTTTTCAATGGCAAGTTGGAATAAGCTCATAAGCTCTTCAATATGACATATTGATTCCAATATTACATAGTAAAACTAGAGGCAGTAGGAATTTTATTTTGTTACTACAAATTATTGTGTTGTTTTATTCACTCTGTCGCTGCAGATTATAGTAGACGATAAAATGTTCAATTACCCGAAATACAGATACAACAGAGAGAAAAAATATATCCCCTTTGAACGAACGAAAATCTATAAATTAACTCTCATTTCTCAAATCTAGCTGATGATACTCACTTTATGAGTGCGTTTCCCGTCGATAGCAACTACGAAACCAACACCGCAGGCCTCGTGCTCGTTCTGAGGGTCGTACAAGCCTTGCTTGGGCGGCCCCTCCCACTCCATACCTGACAGAAGGCAATTTGGAATAAATAATTAAATTGAAATTTTGAAATATCCATATACGATATGAATTTTTGTTCCATTACCACCCGTATAATATTATATATCATATCCCGATCTTATGAGAAAGTTAACAAAAAGTACACCATCCATAACCATCAACCAATTGCAATCCACTGTTGAACATAAGGCTCCCCTGTGGAATTATGTCTATAAACCCAACGCTAGGCATCCGAGTAAATAAAAATACACGATATTAACTTGTAATCTATTAATTATCTCCATGATGTATGCATTACATTTGAATATATCTTCAAAATACGACTCTAAGAAAAATGTTTATCGTGGCGATTTGGTTTAAATTATCGACCATATTTCATAATGGTCGACTCCACGCTACATTAAAGTGTATTGACAACAGACAACCGATGCTCCCCTTCGTTTGCCGCTAGACACGAATGACCTTCAATCAGGACAATTGTTCGTTGACAAAAGGTTTATTGAGATGAATAGGAACTGAAGGGAAGTTATCTAGTGCGTTTTATAAATGAACATTCGCGACGTAAACACAAATTGTTTGCGCAATCATGTATATATTACTGCTACGTACAATTGATAACCGTATGCTATAATTACGTTATATATAATTATAATTCATGTTGTTTCTTGTAAAATTAAGCTATTAAACACCAATTGTAACATCCGTAGTAACAAAGGTTATGGTCCCAGAATAATACCTTGGGACATGTCGATTATTTCCAAACCAATGAGTTAGTAAACTATATCTAGGTTATAGAGCTACAGTCCTCCGCCACCGAACACGTCATCTGCAAGACAGTTTGTAATCTTGCGTAAATCCTATGCACGTGCATAAATCTAAAGTCAAACTATTGGCGGAGAAACATTTGGATATTTCTGTCAGTAACCTTGGTGTTTATTGTAAATCTTGTTTACAAGATTTCATTTAAACGATAATATTGTTGGTGATTTGGTATACATAGTTGAGCTAATAACGTCCTGTTAAAATCTATGGCGGATATGTGGAACAGTCGAACGACATGAAGCAAAATTTTATATAAAACTTCATTAATACTGACACAAATTTGCTTAAGAAAAGATCAATTGGTCAATCGATTTTAGGTCGATCAATGTTCGTATCGTATCGGAAAGGTCGCCTTGCTCTACAATACCACCAGTAATTGCTGTTTAATAATGCCGAGTTGCGCAATCAGCCCTGTGTGGTAGTAACCAGACTTTATTATCATTCATATTAATTTTATTTATAAACAGCTGGTTCACTGGTTATTATGTTACAAGTCGACTAAATTCTCGATAAGAACTTACCGAAAACGTTCTATAAACATAAAAGGTAGTGTGGTAAAGAAATACATTTTTAAAACATTACATTAATTACAAAAATTATTACGTACGTAAATTACATAAAAAGAACGCCACAAGACAGAAAACCAAGGACAAAGTTATTAAATGCTTCTCATTATAAATCTAAAATTATCTATAAAAACTATTCATTGCCACAAATATCTAAGAGAAAAACTGTATCAGATCATAATTTAGTCATCCACACATTGGAATTAAGTATTTTATATTGACCATTAAGTAGTTTTTTGGATGTCAACAAACTTTTGTCCATTTATTTGCTAAAATTTTTTGTTTCATTGTTTTTTGGTTGCATGCACAGTTCAACCCAGTCATATAATATATTTTTAAACGTAAACGTAACAAACGTAAAACGTAAACGTAACATCACGCCTGTTATCCCCGAAGAGGTAGGCAGAGGAGTCTAGAACACTCCCACGTTTCACCAGTTACG